>PVJN01026426.1:0-29325 GCA_004026805.1 Lasiurus borealis | reverse complement strand
AATGCTTGACATATGGTGTTTAATAAATGATATTTATTGTGAGATAGTATATGTCATGTTTTCTGTTCTGCTTAAGCATTATATACTCTTTGATTCCCACACTTACAATATAACTTAAAAATGAAAATATAGAAGACACAAATTAAGCACATTATTTTCATAATTTGTTCTCAGCCATATTAACCCTTGATGTTCTGCACCTACTGTCTACGCCATTCAGTGGCCCAGTGCCTATGATTTTGTATTATCATTTATTACAGACACAGTGAATGTCAGTCATGCACCTGCCAGGGGGATGGGAGAGAGGGACAAAGGGGGCCATCCCTCAGCCTGGCCTGTACCCTCTCACAGTCCAGGACTCCTCGGGGGATGTCAGCGTAGGCCAATCATCTGGGAGATCGGGCCTAAGCCAGCAGTCAGACATCCCTCTTGCAGTTCGGGGCTCTCATAGTTTGGAACCCCTCACTCCTTACCACACATGTGCAACAGAGGCGGGAGAGGCTCCTGCCACCATTGCTGCACTCGGCAAGCATGAGCCCGGCTTCTGGCTGAGTAGCACTCCCCCTGTGGGACCACACTGAATACCAGGGGGCAGCTCCTGCATTGAGCATCTGCCCCATGGTGGTCACTGTGCCTCACAGCAAGCAGTCGTTTAGTCAATTTGCATATTAGGATTTTATTATACAAGAATTTCATCTGAAGAGATTATATCCCTTCAATAAACTGTAAGCTACCCGCAGCCAGGAAAGTTTGTGCCTGTCATATAATAATACCAACAAGAATTTATCATCACTTTTAGTCTGTTCCATCTCCAAAGCATTATCTTTGTCCATGGATTGCTTCTTGTTCGGCTCATTTCCTTACACTTTGAAAATCAGCTTCCTTGGCCTTGCTTTACATATCGTCTAAATTAATGTTAAGAACATTTGGATTTAAAAAGAAGAGAGTGTGGTAAAAGAAATTGTAGCTTTGGGTGGGAAATAGAGTATTTCAAACACTAAAGTGGATAAATAGATTTAAAACATTTGTTTAAACTTGTTTTCCATTGTATTTATTTACTATTACAAATCCTTTACTGAAGGAGTCTTAAACACAAACATATTTGAAGCAAGAAGTTTCTTTAAAAAACATATGTGCAGACATTATACAAATCTATGTAATAAGCTCTAGGCCCAGAATCAGCCAAATTCACTAAGTTTGGCAGGGTTCAAAACTGATTTTTATGATAGGGCCCAATGGAATCACAAACTTCATTGTATTTGACAGGTTTATCGTCCAAGTCCCACACAAACTAAACTCCACTGACACAGAGACTGGGAGAAATCCACTTCAACAGCCACGGGAAAGTCAAATGAAATTCAGGAAGAACAGCAACTCTGTACCTTCAAATCTGCAACCTAAAAATACCGTCTGTCATGTGTCAAACTAATGCTGGCAACAGTTTCAGTTAACCATATTCAATTCTGACAAAGCCAAATCCAAAGTATTAATTTTTAACTTGCTAGGTCTTTAACATACCACAACTTATAATAGGGAAATATCCAGAGATACTTAGAGAGCAGAGGCACAGAATATAAAAATCACAAGTGTGAAACAGATATCCTGTGAAATCTCAGCATCGTTTTAAGCCTAACTACACTTATGAGTTATAGGTGGTTTATAAACTGGTGAAAAGCTTTATTTGTGGTATTTAGAGTTTACTTGGAGCAAAAAATTAATATCTGATTAAAATTGAATTTGTAAAACTCAACCTCATAAACGTATGCTATGGTAAACCACAAACCAAAGGAATTCATTGAAATGAAATCTCATGTTTGTCAGTGCCAAAGATACCCATTCGTGGCATCCTGAGGAAGGACATGTCATGCCAGTTATACTAAACCTGTAATTTCCATGGTTAGGGAGACCTTTCTTCTGATTAGGATCAGTTAAGTGTCTGATCAGTGGATGAAAACAATTATAAGCTGGGAGAGGTGATCATAAAAGAAAAAGATTGTTTCTAAAAGGAGTGAGAACTTTCATTAGACTCTTCATGAAGAGTAGAATTAAGTTGCTTGGAGCAGTGTCCACTTAGAATTCTCTTCCCCTACATCTTTCCCTGCTGAACCTTCCTTTTGTTTCCAACATGAATTCAGGTCACCTCTTTTCTAAATTTCTTCCTAATTTTCCCCAGGGCATCGAATCCACCATGTCATGACCCTCCCATTAGGGATACGCTTATCATAGTCTCCTGGGTGAGGTCTCTACTCCCTGTTCAATTCCCTGAG
This sequence comes from Lasiurus borealis, assembly GCA_004026805.1. Taxonomy (NCBI): domain Eukaryota; kingdom Metazoa; phylum Chordata; class Mammalia; order Chiroptera; family Vespertilionidae; genus Lasiurus; species Lasiurus borealis. Next base: position 27,058 of record PVJN01026426.1, on the reverse strand, counting down.
GGCGGAGAAGGTGCTCTAATATCTTTATACTGGCACTGATCATAATGCCTTCCAAGTGGGAGGGAGATAATTAATTAAACTGACTCCTTTCTGTATGGGCTTCTTCTACTCCCCATCCAGCAGATGGCAGCAGCACCGCCTTCAGCAGAGGAGGAGGATTTTTAGCAACATTCTGGCCTCTGCACATTAATAAAAGCAATGCTTCATTTCCATCTTTCTACTTCACCCAGGCTGAGCCATCAACCCATGAACATTAATTCACACAATTGTGCTTGCCAACAAGGTATGAGTCTCTGATTTGCAACTCTGTGTAATCATCTGCAAAATAGTAGAAAATTTGAGATGTAATAACCCACGTCACCCCTCTCCCACTAACACACATGTGGCATAATTGTTGTCACCATAATCCATAATATATCACACATATGTGATGAGTAGAGTGTGTTCCTGGGGTGGAAGGGTGGGGACACATCCTTCGTTACCCCTGTTTCCAGCAAAGGAGACTAGCCACACAGACCCTTCATGCCTTTCTTATAACCCCATCAACTGGTCTGGTTGGTGGATGTGGAAGAAGATACTGTACAAGTTTACCTCAACCTTTTCCTCTCCTTCTGGAGCCATCTATCCAAAGGCTCTGATTTCATTCAGCTTCATATCACTTGGTAAACACCCTGACCCATTAGGGAGGTGCACAGTTAACACGTGTTATTGCTTATGCCAATGAATAAGTGTGCCTGATAGTGGCAAAGTGAAGTGTTAGGAAGTGATTGTGGTGCATATCTAAGTGCATTCTTCAGATCGGATTTTGATCTCCATTTATCTGATTCCTTAGTCTAGCCTTACAAAGGGAATGAGGTGATTATTTTATTATATAGCTATACTAATAAAAACTAATATGCTAATGAGTGGGACACCATAACCCAAAACGTGTAACAACTAGCTCATTAGCATATTAGCTGGGACGTTGCTCTGGAGACAGGGCAGAAGCAGGGAGGCACCTGGAGGAGGTGGGACCATCCTGTGCTGGGAAGGGCGGGGCTGAGAACCCATAGTGCCCCCCCTCACCGGTCCTTTGCCACCCACCACTTGCACTTTGAGTGTCCCTCGGCCCACCTGCCAGGGGAAGGAGCACAGTGTAGAAGGCAGGAGGTTTCCACGCTCTCCTCCAGCTTCACGTTGCTCTGGAAATGGGGTGGAAGCAGGGAGGCGCCCAGAGAACGGGGGATCAGCCCCGGGTGACTGAGGGACTGAGGTCAGGCTTGAAGCGGCCAGAGAAGGCCAGAGGGTTTGGGGGCTGGGCCAGGCTCACTGGAGCTCTGCATGGACAGGTTTGAGTGTCAAGGCAGGGCTGCTGGTGGGTGGGCGGTGCCGCGTGATATCACACTCTAGGCTCCTATTGTGTGTGGGTGTGTGTGTGTACACACACACCCACACACACTAAGGGTCCAGTTACTGGCACCTTGAAAAGAACTGTGGGTCGTGAGGCTGCAGTGGGCACAGGGGCGGATCATGGCCCATGCTCCATGCCCCCGCCCAGCCCCTCCTGCAGCGGCCCTGCGGGACCTCAGCACACAGGAGCAAAGAATTTTTCAGTAACCACCAGAGGCTCACCCCAATGACGGTGACCCGCGCCCCGCTCGGTCTGGCACCCCGGCTCACCTGCTCCACCATCCTGCCAAGGCCCGAAGCTCGCCATGTTTCACATTCTGCTGCCTGCTGCTGGCGCCCGCCAGGTTTGCACACTCTCTGGTGGTCAGCGCGTATCATAGCAACCAGTTGTTCAGTTGTTCAGTTGTTCTGTTTGGTCTATTTACATATTAGGCACATATATAAATATATATATATATATGTATGTATGTATATATATATATATATATATATATATATATATATATATGGTTTAAAGTATTACATATGTCTGCTTTTTCCCAGAATTGGACATGAGAATGAGGTGTCCAATTTTATTTGGGGTCTCCCAACCTTCAACAAATGGCATATGAAACTATCTTATAAAGCTCAATAAAATGATATTTACCCTCACTTTTTATATCTATTTTTTCTTGTTTTGTAGCTAAAATATAAACTAATATGCCCTAAGATGTCTTACTATCAATCATTAGTGACTTCATCAAATGCTGAAATTAAATAATCTTTTAAAAATAACCTCTCAAAGACTACTCTCTTTTACTATAAATGTCATCAAAATTAGTGGACACAAACAACAAAATAACTCTATGTAGGGAAAAGTTTCCCCCTGATGGAAAAATTTTCATTACATCCAAAAGTAGTCTGCCATACTTTCAACATTCAGTTAACCAAATGAAACAAAGCACGCTAATTTACCTCATTGAATAAAATGGTCAAAAACATTTTGCTTTCTTGACTAGCTGTCTTATAGCTTTGTATATGCTCTATGCCTTAATGAGGCCTTGAGCAACTAATTATTTCAAGGCCCTAGAGTAGTCCTTAATATTCTCAAAATAAATCTTGACATTTTTAGTTGCTAATCAGCTGCAGCTGAAGAGAATTTCAGAAGTGGTAATGGGATGGGCCAGTGATGTGTGTGTGTGTGTGTGTGTGCGCGTGCACGCGCGTGTGTTTCAAAACCAGAAATTCTCCTTTTTTGTCCCAAAATTAGCATAATCCTTAAGCAATCTTAAATTATGATTCAAACACCAACATTTGTAGCCTCTATTTCACTCCTTTTCTAAAATCTTTTAGAATAGGAAAATTTATAAACTTAAAAGACTAAATTTACACTAAGTTTACTCTTATCTTCCTTTTCACTCTGATTGTATTTGTTTTGTTTTGATTCTTGTCCTGAATCTCCTGTGCTTGAAATTGGATTAATCACAATCTATTGTTGGTAAGGTAGTCTCATCATTAGTGTACTCATTGTTTTTATTTTGTTAGTTATTTTATGTATAATTTTAATAATGAGAAACTTACCTATAATTCCACCACTCACAATAAAGATCTCTGTCCTCAAGGATATATTCATGTATTATATTGTACTGGAAAAAGAAAAAATAAACAAAACATTTTAAGTAAATATCTTATGTTCAAAGATAACAAATGATATGAAACACACAGCAGAGCAGGATAAGGGAGATAGAAAATTGCAAAGATGAAAAAGAGAGTTATAGTATTAAATAATGTGGTCATGGCAGGCTTTATTTCTAAAAAATGAAATTTAGCCAAAGACTTGAGACAAAGGTGTTATCCAAGCAGATATCTGTGAGAACATTCCAAGTAAAAGGAATATTCAAAGGAAAGATCTCAAGGTGGAAAGTCCCTGAAGTATGTGAAAAGTATTAAGGAACCCCCTGTAATTGCAGGAGACTAGACAAAGGAGAGAGAGTAGTAGGAAAAGAAGTCAGAGAGGAAATGGAAGGTCCTAGTTTTGTAGCTGTTGTATGGACTATAGTTTATAACGAGAGTAAAACGGGGACCTACTTCAGGACTGTAAGCAGAAAAGTGTCATGGCATGATTCAAGTTTTAAGAGGCTCACTTTGGCTTATTCATTGACAGTAGACTCTAACACAAGATTGGGGAACCTTTTTTCTGCCAAGGGCCATTTGGATATTTATAACATCATTTGTGGGCCATACAAAATCATCAACTTAAGAATTAGCCTACTGTATGTGGTCACACATTTAATTAACTCCCCCCATTTTCTCTGCAGGGCCAGACCAAATAATTCTGCAGGCCTTATATGGTCCATGGGCTGGACATTCCCCCTTCCTGATCTAAGGAGACAAGAATAATGGGAAACCTGATTAGGGATTTTAGTTCCTCATTGAATGAGGTGAGAAATGGTCAGATTCCATGTATATGTTTTAATTAGAGGTAGCAAGATTTCCCAAGGTGTGAAAGAACAAAAGTAGTCAAAGATGTCTTCTTAGTTGTCATTAGCAGCAGTAAAGATAGAAATGAGATTAGTGAAGCAGGATTGTGAATAGAGAGAAAGATCAGTTCACTGTAGGAAATGTTGGGTTGGAAAAGTATTGGGCATCCATGTGAAAATATTGCTGAATGTGGAGTCTGGAAGACAGATGGTCCTAGAGGTCTGAATATGAGAGTATTTATAGATAATATTTAAGGCCATGAGTGTGGATAAAGAAAAGGGAGAGGAGGAAGAGAATAATTTAGTATTCTAAAATTACGTCAGGGAGATGAAGATCCAACCAAGGACACTGAAAAGGAGCAATCAGCAGGATAGGAAGAAAACTAAAAGAGAGTGGCATTCTGGAAACTAAGCAAAGAAAGTTTATTAAGAAAGAGAAAGTGATCAAATGTGTCAAATTAAATTGACAGGTCAAATAAGATGAGGATTAAGAATTGGTCATCATTTTAATATCATGGACATCATTGGTGACCTCAAGAACAGTTTTTGGACTCATAAGTGAGACAGACTGGTCAGATTATATTAAAAGAGAAAGGAAGAGGACTGAAAATCAGGAAGCCAATAAATGGAGTGGTAGATGGAGTGAAAAATAGGTGAAAAGGAATATTTTTAAGATAATAGAGAAAGTAATATTGATGTGAATAATTCAGTAGTGAGGGAAAATGTGATGATGAAGGAGGGAGAAGGTAGTAATACTGGAGCAATGCCCTTGAGTAGGCTACAGAGAATAAGATCTAAAGGAAAAACTCTAAGATTGATAATGGATCTCAGTTTTCATGAGGGCAATTGAGTGAAAAGGTTTTAGAAAGCAAGGACTGGGATGAACAAAGAATAGATTGGTAATATGCACAGCCTGTATGGAGTTGTTTTCAATTTTTCAAACATTATTTATATAAGTATAAACATTCCACTCTAAATTCAGTGTTTTGCAATTGATTGCTCAAAGTATAGATTATCCAAGATTTTCCATTCCACTGCTTACTTTAATCTCCTAAAATTTGGTAAGAAAAAGATGGAGATAAAACTCAAATCCTTATTGATTGGGACATTTTTAGCAGTTCATCAGATTAAAGTTGAGCAATAGTAAGAGGTTATTTATAAAATGCATTCAAGCATTTTATGAAGACTTCACATACCTATGTTATTCACACTTTTCATTGCCAGACATTTTCAAGTTGCATATTGTGTATCTGAGTATAAGCTATGGGTGTGTAATTCAAACTTAGAGTTTTTAAAAGAACAAATAGATTTAATGGAGGTCAAAATCTTTGGCATAGCTAAAAGGGAAGAGTGTTCCAGTTATTAATTAAAATGAATAAATCAATGTGTCCATAACAGTTTACAGCAATGAAGTACATTTCTTTTTGTGAAAAGAACTGATTGACTAAAGTCTTGCCAGTCAAATGAAATATTATGTGGGCCTTAAAAAGAGGTGGATATGTATTCCTTAACATGAAAAGATGTCCAATATTTCCCTGGTTTAAAAGGCTGTTTACAATAAATGTCTAATATCATATCAATATAAAATTAGAGGAAAAAGTCAAATGACATCCCTAAAAGAATATTCAATAAAAATAGAAATAGCACTCTTGTAGAGGTGAGAATCCAAATGATTATCTTATTCCCTTTACTTTCCTGCAGTACTTAAATTATTTCCAATATCACCTCTATAATTAGGAAAAAGTATAATAACACTATTAATGTTTTGAATAAAAGAAGCAACAATAAGGAAAAAACAAATTTATCACAGTTATTTAATGTTAGTAATGAGCTCCAGCTATCATTACAGAACACAGACTTAGACTGCTAAATTTTTTAAAAATATTTTTTTATTGATTTCATAAAGGAAGAGAGAGGGGAAGATAGAAATATCAACAATGAGTGAGAATCATTGATCAGTTGCCTCCTGCACAACCCCTACTGGGGAGCAAGCCCATAACCCAGGCATGTCCCCTGCAACCTTTCTGTCTGTAGGCTGATGCTCTATCCACTAAGCCAAACAGCTAGAGGGAGACTGCTACATTTTAACCTTAATTTTATCATTATCTTGCTTGTGTGGCTTCCAGCAAATAAAATAATTTGTGAGATTATTATCTCATTGCAGAAGAAGATAATAAAGAGTGATTATACCAGGGTGTGGTGGATTAAGTAATCATTGCTTGAAAGAAACTTAGGAAAAGTGATGTCAATATTTTAAATATTATTTTTAAATTCATAGATTGAAGCCTCTGCTGTTCCAAGAAAAAAAATCAGACTTTCAGCTCCAAAACCCAAACTCTGCCCTCAGTTATGTGTGTGCAATTAAGCTGCATGTGCATAATTAAGGACAGAATTTGACCCATAAAATTTGGAATAATCTGGAAATTTTTAAAATCTGGAAAAAATTAAAATCTGTTTGATAAAATAAATTATGATGTGACCCAATTCAAATGGGCTTTGATGTGTTTAAGAAATAGTGTTTTCACTTATGTGAGAAAATAAAAATTGCACTTAGCCAATCTAGAACAGACAATTCTTAAGGAAAAGAGGGAATAAATTATCACCACTGATCTTTCTCCAGGGTTACTAAGATCACGTCTATAAGAAATGAGTTTGTGTTCTCTTACTACTAATGAATTCCTCATACCACAAAAGAAAAAGAAAGAGAGCAGAAGAGGGAAAGGGAAGGGTTTGTAAGTAAATAATCTTGAACTCCCCAGAGAATTCATAATTGAGGCTTTCACATACATCTGGTATACTTTTATTATCTACAAATCCCCCTACCCTGCACTCCCTACTTACCATTGGCGTGAGCTCTTCTGCAAATATTTCCTTCCGAAAGTCATCTATCAAGTATAAAATTAGCCCAAACAAAGTGAACTTTCCTTTAAGCTTTTATTTCTACTTCAATTTTCTTTTCACATGTCATCTAAACAGGACCACCAACACTTCGCTTCTAATAATTTCTGAAGCCACTTTGAATTCTCCATTTAAAAACAGAAATTGGGGGATAAAAAAGGGAATTAAACCCCATACCTTAATCTTTATCAAATTCTAAAATTTTTCTTTCAATGTCACATTTCAAATTTTGACATATCCTTTTTCTTCTTGCAAGTGAGGGCTCAGAACAGAGAAATAACAAAAACCACAACTCATTTTCCCCATTTCTGCCCTAAAAAAAGAGTGAGCTATGCAATGTGCATAATGTTCATTCTTCTGGACTATTTATCAACCCACAAAGTATGATCTGTTTCTCCTTTATGGTCCTTTCAACACACACACACACACACACACACACACACACACACACACAATATTGGCAATTGCTCCTCCCGGCCTCTCAAGAGAGTCATCTGGATTATAACCACACTGCCCATGGGCTTAAACCACTTGTAAAGAAGTGAAGTCCTTTGCACTTGGATCCTGAAACTTAGAAACAACCTTAAGCTATCCTTCTAAAAACATTTAAAGGATCATTTTTGTGTGCTTTTCAGGCATCTTTATAAGCTCTTGTGAGAGGATAAATGTGGCTGGTTTGCATTTTATTTGTTCATGATTTCAAAATAGGTATGATTATAAAATCAGAAGAAAACAGACAAAGTCTTTCTAAATTGCTTTTTTTTCTCTACATGCACCAAAGAAAAGTATTTTACAATTAAATATTTTTAATATATATTTTATTGATATTTTACAGAGAGGAAGGGAGAGGAATAGAGAGTTAGAACCATCGATGAGAGAGAAACATTGACCAGCTGCCTCCTGCACACCTCCTACTAGGGATACCCGCAACCAAGGTACATGCCTGTGACCTGGGACCTCTCAGTCCACAGGCTGACACTCTATCCATTGAGCCAAACTAGTCAGGGCTACAATTAAATATTAATATGGTCTCTGCCCACTGGTCTAATAATCAAAACTAATGTAATTGGTAGAGACCTTAGGCTGTCCATCTCCACCACCTAGTAAGTAAATCACAAAGCCTGCATTTCAGCTCAAAGTTTTCTATTTTGTCAGAATCTAAACAATATTTGTTTCATATTCTGAATCTAGAAATACCCCCAGATAACAGCAAGAGTTTTACCCTCTTTAAAGATAAATTCCTAGCTTCATAGTGTAGTATAGTTTGTGAGTGTTACCATAACAATACCACAGACTTGGTGGCTTGGTGGCTTAAACAGCACATGTGTTTTCTCACAGTTCTGGATGCTGGAAGTCCAAGAGCAAGATGCTAGCAGAGTTGGTTTTTCCTGAAAGCTCCTTAGTTTGTTTTCTTCACAGGGTCATCTGTCTGGACACAAACCCCTGGTGTCTTTCGTCTCTTCTTATAAGACGCCCAGTCATATTGAATTAGAGTCCTCGGCCTTAAGAACTCATTTTAACTTAATCACTTCTTTAAAGACTTTATCTCTAAAAACAGGATACTCTGAGGTCTATTGTTTACCCAATGAAACAGTTTGAGCAAATGAATTTGTCACTAGCAGGCCATTTTCTTTCTTCCTTCTTCACCCAAGGACATTCGGAGAGTGGAGACAGGGAGAGAGAGAGAGAGAGAGAGAGAGAGAGAGAGAGAGAGAGAGAGAGAGAGAAAGAGAGAAAGAAAGAGAGAGAGAGGAGAGAAACATCAATTGGTTACCATCTGTGCCCTGACTGAGGAACAAACCCACAACCTGGATTTGTTCCCTGACCAGGAATCAATGAATCAAACTTTCAGTGCACAGAATGATGCTCAACCAACTAAGCTACTTCAGCTGGGCTAGCAGGCAATTTTATTTATTTATTTTTATTAATGTGTTACATGTGTACATATCTTCCCATTGCCCACCCCCCATTCCCATGTATGCCCTAACCCCCAGTGTCTTGTGTTCATTGCTTGTGCTTATATGCATGCATACAAGTCCTTTGGTTGCTCTCTTATCAACCTCACCTCTCCCTAACCTTCCCACTGTTGCTTGACAGTCTGTTTGATGCTTTACTACCTCTGTATCTATCTTTTTGTTCATTACAATGTTCTTTATTATCCATAAATGAGTGAGATTATATGTTATTTTTCTTTCATTGATTGGTTTATTTCACTTAGCATAATGCTCTCCAGTTCCATCCAGGTTGCTTCAATGGTAAGAATTCCTTCTTTTTTATGGTAGCATAGTATTCCAAGGTGTAGATGTACCATAGTTTTCTAATCCAGTCATCTGCTGATGGGCATCTAGGCTGTTTCCAAATTATAGCTATTGTAAATTGTGCTGCTAAAATCATAGGGGTGCATAAATCCTTTCTGATTGGTGTTTGTGATTTCTTAGGATAAATTCGTAAGAGTGGGATTACAGGGTCAAATGGGAGATCCATTTTTAGTTTTTTGAGGAAACTCCATACTGTTCTCCACAGTGGCTGCACCAGTCTGCATTCCCACCAGCAGTGCATGAGGGTTCCTTTTTCTCTACATCCTCACCAACACTTGTCATTTGTTGTTGATTGCCATTCTGACAGGCAGTTTTAAAATTGTAACACCCAGCATGCCAGTGGTCATGATGTGCTTTTATAAATAAACTAGTGTCTTGGTGCACAGATTCATGCACATTGAGAGAAAATTAATTAGAAGAAATATTTTAGTATTTCTATTTGCCCTTTCCCTATAATAGAAGTGTGAACCAAATTCACAGTCGACAACATGTGTGCAATTGGCACCTGCTTAATTAGACTTGCTTTCTGAGTTAGCTAAACTTTTTCCAGCCCAGTGAAGCACCCCAACTTCTCTTTCAACACAGCAGTAAATATCAGCACAAAGCAGATTATTATTATAGATCATACAGGGAGAAAAAGGGGCAAAATATTTAACTGTAGCAGTGTTTGACTATAGTAGTATTCTTCACAGTGAGAAATCCTGAAGTCATTTTCAAGTTCCAATGTTTCCTACTTCTTTTCAGTTTGGTCAAGTTTCTAAACTTTCTAAATCTCCATTGTATTGCTAATGACAAGAAAATAGGATTCTAATGAGTCTCCTGTCTACCTACTACAGGACTTCTGTGAGGATCAAATGAGATGAGTCACAGAAAAATGCTTCACAAACATTTGCTTGAACTGTAAAATGTTTGCACCTGTCTATAAAGCAAGTTAGTTTCCTGGACTGAAGAAACTCCAAAGAGGCTAGTTGCTAGGAAGAGAAAGTTGGGCATTACTATGTGACATCATTACCCAGTGTTCACAGTGACCATTTCTGGGTTGACTGGGCTGTAGGCTGCACTTTGCACCATGGGGTCTTGCCAGTATTGGCTGCAATTTGGTGGGGTGTCACTCCGGGATGGGGGTGGTGTTTGTGTTCCACTGTGGGAAGCTGAGTGTTGATTTGTCAGCACCAGGTCTGTGGTGCTGTTTATTTTTAAACTAGTGGCCCATGCACCAGTGTGGTCCCTCAGCCTGGCCTGCAGAGATCAAGCTGAAACTGGCTCCCCAGCATCCCCCAAAGGGTTCTGGATTGGAAAGGGCAGTTCTCGGGTAATGCACTCAAGAATTGGGCTCTCTTTGCTCTGGTTTCCAGTGTGTCACCCATGAACCACAGCTGCCAAGTCACTGCAGCTCAGCACTCCTGCCTTAAGTATCTGCCCCCTGGTGGTCATTGCACATCATAGCTATAGGTCAGATGGTCAAACAGTCAGATGGTTGTTTAGGCTTTTATATATATAGACTAGAGGTATGGTGCAAGAAAATTTGTTCACTGAGGAGGGTCTCTTAGCCTGGCCTGAACCTCTCACAATCTGGGAATCCTCAAAGGATGTCCTATTGATAGCTTAGATAGACTCCCCACAAGGAGTAGGCCTAAGCTGCAGTCTGACCTCCCTCTGTAGGAGGCTACTGGACATATCTATCAGGGGATGGTGCTAGCCCCTCCCCATTGCTCCTCCACCACCACTGGCTGCTGGCCCCCCTTCGCTGTTCCCTCCCTCTGCCCACTGGAACATGCTTTGGTGGCCTGGTGCTGCCTGCTAGCTGGCCCCGCCCCCAGCCAACTGGTGATTCCACCATTTGGTTGATTTGCATATTATGCTTTTGTTATATGTGATGACCAGTGTATGGCATGGCAGTTCCTGTATTGAGCACCCACCTCTGGTGGTCAGTGTGCATCATAGCTACTAGTCAAAGCATTTGCTCCCTGGTGGTCATTGTGTGTCATAGCTATCAGTCAGAGGGAAGGATGGACACTTAGCCTTTTATATATAGAGAGAGAGACTAGAGGCAGATGCACAGAATTTGTGCAAGAGTAGGCCTTCTTCCCCCAGATGCCAGCACTGGCTTCCCTTTGGCACCCTCAATCCAGGCTTCCCTCCCGCACCCAGAATCCAAGCTTCCCTTGCAGTCCCGGCTTTGTCCAGAAGGTCATAGGAAAGACATCCAGAAGAAAGGTCTAATTAGCATATTATGCTTTTATTATTATAGATGTGCTTTTAGTAATTTTATAAATGTAAAGATTTATTTACTATTAATATATCTCTAATAATTCTTTAATCCCATGTAAATTTTGTCTGGAATTAAAAAAAAAAACTTTTAAAAAATATTTTTATTGATTTCAGAGATAGGCAGGGAAAGGGAGAGTTAGAAACATCAATGATGAGTGAGAATCGCAGAACAGTTACCTCCTGGACACCCCACACTGGGATCCAAGCTCACAAACATGGTATGTGTCCTAGCTGAGAATCACAGCATGAATTCCTGGTTCATGGGTGGACCCTCAACCACTGAGCCACACCAGCTGGGTGGAAAAAAAATTTTTAAATGCTATATGTACAGTATTAAAGATATAATTAATTCAGTGATTCATGGACTAAAACACAAGAAACTCCCCAAGAAATTGTGAGTGCTCCACTTAGCCCTTTTATGTAGGCATTCCATTCTCCAAGATCCTCTCATCAGCTTCTCTCTCAACATACTTTGCACACATTCTCTTGATGATCTCATTCCCATACTTTTACCCTCATCTTTCCACCAATGACTCCCAAATCCACATCTCCTCCTGAGTACCAACACCTATATTTCCAACTGCCTTCTGGGTTTCTCTATTGTATTGCAAGTGCCTCCCATGGTAACCAGCTTCTCTTAAAAATATGGATTATCACCCTGGCTGGGTGATTCAAGTGGTTGGAGTGTTGTCTACTACACCAAGAGATTGAAGTTTCTATCCCTGGTCAGGTTGTATACGGGAGGCAAGTGATTGATGTTTCCTTCACATCAATCTTTCTCTCTCTCTCAAAATCAATAAAAAGATATCCTCATTCCATGGCTGGTGTTGCTAAGGGGTTAAAGCATTATAAGCTCCAGCCATAAAAGACTTATCATTGACAAAGTCACACTGCAGATGTGGACAATCACTCTGAACACATTTATTCACATCTTCTGCTGTGTCTGGAATACCTTCCTGATATTCACCTATCAAAATTCTATCCACTATTCTTCTATGAGGATGACCATTTATCCCAACTTCAAGTTCTTCTCTACTAGTATGTGCTGAATTGACTGAGAATAGATACAGTGACCAGTCTCATATTTAATCAAATAGACATGTAGACATTGTTAAAATATTGGTTTTATTATTTGAAATATTAGGTTAAAGAAAGCAATTTGATCTATGAGAAGAATTAGACTCTTCTTTCTTCTTTCCTTCTCCTCCTTCTTCTCCTCCTCCTCCTCCTCCTTCTTCTTCTCCCTCTTCATCTTTTTCACTCCTTCTACCAAGTCTACAAATCAGGATCAATTCTCCAAAGGAAAGTTGAAATCTTCAGAACAAAAACACTTATCCAAATTTTGCCACCCTAACTAGGGTCTGGTCCCTGCTCTCAGTCCCTGAACCAGGGACCTTTACCTATAAAGGAATCTAGGTGAAAAAACTCACCTTTCCTGAAGGCAAACAGATCTCAGAGAGGCAGAGAGAGGTGTATGAAAAAAGTATTAAAATATGAATATCAAAATGAAAATCAGGTAATATAAAGGAAAAAATTTTTAAAAGAACAAAAACATATGGGGACTTCAATCTTATGTGTGTGTTTTTAAAAAATTATTAAGGCACATGTAGCCAGAAAATTAAGAAGAAATGTTTGTATATGTTTGAATATATTTTCACTTCTTTTTCTCTGTAGTGGGTAACATCATAAGGCAGATTCGTGTTTTATTTAGTTGTATTGCCTAAATTTCCTAAAAGAAAAAGTAGAGACTATTGGACATAAATAAAAAGATTATTTTCTCAGCATACTACAAATGTGGAATTATAAAATTAAGTTTGGTTTTATTGCTGACAATACTGTAGTGTTATGGTATAGTTGTGGTTGAAAAAGAACTTGGGAAAACATATAAAAACAGGTACTTGAGTTTTTCTCATAAAAGAAAAGATGATATATATTCCCTTAGAGCTGAAATTTCTAATGTAATTTTTTAGCTTAAAATTTCTAATGTAATTTTTTAAAGAGAATATAAAAGGATTTACTCAATCATTTGTGATTTATCTAAATATTTGTAAACCATATTTTTTTACATTAAAAATGAACTTGAGTTGTATTTTTTTTGTATTCAGAGAAATGCAAACTTTTGAATTTGATATGCATTAAAAGCCTCTTTGATATACAGTGGTACTTTGAGATACGAGTGCCCTAACATATGAGATTTTTGAGATGCGATCCATAGAGCAAGCAATTTTTGCTTTGAAATACGAGCAACCGTTGAGATATGAGTAATCACGCAGATCAGCCGGCTGCACACTACCCACCAGTTTACCGCGATTCGAGCATCTCATAGTTTCCCACGCCTCAAGATTATGGAAAGAATTAAACTCATATCTCGAGGTACCACTGTATTTGGGGAAAATACACCTATAAAATAAAAAATCAAGTTTAAAAAGTTTCAAAGGTGTGTTCAAATTATCTGAACTATTGAATTTTCCACTAAAACTATTATAAAATTCAAGGAAAATGAAGTATTCTAAACCATTAAAGTAGTGATCATGAAAGATTCTACACATTATATCATTAAGAGATAGTATATATGAATTGAGTTTCCTTTACCACTTCATTATTCAAAAAAGTATTTGGGTGTCTATCATGTGTCCAGCACAGTTTTAGATGTATGGTTTTCTTTCACAGTTATGAACAAAAAAAAAATATTAATACACCAGTTCTGACTGAGCTTATATCCAAATGGAGAGATTAAAATGATTACAAATCAGGTGGGAAACCAAGATGGTGGCATAGGTGAACTGCTGCTCACACAACAATTTCAAAACTATAGCTAAAAGACAGAACAGACATCATTCAGAACCACAGCAAAGCTGGCTGAGTGGAAATTCTACAACTAGAAGGAGAGAGAGGGGCTCACGAGACTCAGAAGAGCTGCAAAAAACTGAGGAAAGCAGCGAAAATGCAAAGACAAAAGAACAGATTACAAGCGAAAGAAATGGAGGAAAACAAACAACTAGATTAGAGTTCAAAACCACGGTTGTAAAGTTTTTCAAGAATATCCTAAAAAAGATGGATAAATTTAGAGAGACCCAAGAGGAGATGAAAAAGGACCAACTAGAAATTAAACATACACTGACTGAAATAAAAAGTATTATACAGAGACCTAATAGTAGACTACAGAAACACAAGAATCAAGTCAAAGATTTGAAATACAAAGAAACAGAAAATACTCAACTGGAAAAGAAAAAAGAAAAAAAGAATCCCAAAATGTGAAAATAGTGTAAGGAGCCTCTGGGACAACTTCAAGCACACCAACATCAGAATTATGGGGGTGCCAGAAGATGAAGGAAAGCAAGATACTGAAAACCTATTTGAAGAAATAATGACTGAAAACTTCCCATCTCCGGTGAAAGAAATAGACTGCTTTCAAACAATCTTATATTGGGTGTACTCTAAAATGTGGTAAAAGGGATAGTCTATCTGCAAATCTCAAATTATGATTCCTTTCTTTTTGCTTCAGGCTGTCAAAACATTATTTATGAACTTCTATCAGCCTTATGACTTAAACTTATAGTTTTAAATATGTACTTAAATTTTAATTTTGAGTTTATAACCCTTGATACAATAGTACAACTTACATTTAGGAAAAATAAATTCTTTAAGAGGAAATGCTTAAACATAAAGTTTGAGAGTTTACAAGTACTCTAGCTTTGAGTTTACCTTAGAATTATGAAGATGTTTAACCTGGGATGCTGGTGTTTATTTTGCTTTATTATTATTATTATTATTATTATTCATTCTAGTCGGTGGTCTGTACACATAGCAATGGAAAGAGGCTGAACTAAAAGAAATTAAGAAGAGACATGTGAGACATTTATTTATTTTTTAAATAAATCTTTATTGTTCAGATTATTACAATTGTTTCTCTTTTTTCTCCCCATAGCTCCCGACCACCCAGCTCCCACCCAGCCTTCTGCCCTTACCTCTCCCCCATTGTCCTCATCCATAGGTATATGATTTTTGTCCAGTTTCTCCCTGCACCCCCTCATCCCTTTCCCCTTGAGAATTGTCAGTCCACTCCCTTTCTATGCCCCTGGTTCTATTATATTCACTAGTTTATTCTGTTCATCAGATTTCTAATTCACTTGATTTTTAGATTCACTTGCTGATAGATATATATTTGTTGTTCATAATTTTTATCTTTACCTTTTTCTTCTTCTTCCTTTTCTTAAAGAATACCTTTCAGCATTTCATATAATACTGGTTTGGTGTTGATGAACTCCTTTAGCTTTTTCTTATCTGTGAAGCTCTTTATCTGCCCTTCAGTTTTGAATGATAGCTTTGCTGGGTAGAGTAATCTTGGTTGTAGGTTCTTGCTATTCATTACTTTGAATATTTCTTGCCACTGCCTTCTGGCCTGCATAGTTTCTGTTGGTAAATCAGCTGACAATCATATGGGTGCTCCCTTGTAGGTAATTAACTATTTTTCTCTTGCTGCTTTTAATATTCTTTCTTTGTCCTTTGCTCTTGGTATTTAAATTATGATGTGTCTTGGTGTGGTCCTCTTTAGATTCCTTTTGTTTGGGGTTCTGTGCGCTTCCTAGACTTGTAAGTCTATTTCTTTCACCAATGTGGGAAAGTTTTCAGTCATTATTTCTTCAAGAAAGTTTTCAATATATTGCTCTCTCTTCCTCTGGCACCCCCACAATTCTGATGTTGGTACACTTGAAGTTGTCGCAGAGGTTCCTTACACTATTTTCATATTTTTGGATTCTTTTTTCTTTTTGCTTTCCAGTTGAGTGTTTTTTGCTTCTTTGTATTTCTAATCTTTGACTTGATTCTTATATTCCTCTAGTCTGCTATTAGGTCTCTATATAATATTTTTTATTTCAGTCAGTGTATGTTTAATTTCTAGTTGGTCTCTTTTCATCTCCTCTTGGGTTTCGCTAAATTTATCTATCTTTTCTAGAAAATTCTTGGAAAACTTTATAAGTGTGGTTTTGAACTCTATATCCAGTTGTTTGTTTTCCTCCATTTATTTTGTTTGTGATCTGTTCTTTTCTCTCTGCATATTTTGCTGCTTCCCTGAGTTGGTAGAGTAGCTTTGTGTGCTAGTTGTCCTAAATGGCCCAGTAGCTCTGCCTCCCCAGTTACCTGAGGTAGACTCTCTTGGTGCACCCCTTTGTGGACTGTGTGTACAGCCTTGTTATAGTTACGTCTTGATTGTTGTTGGTATCACTGTGAGGAATTGACCTCCAAG
Source organism: Lasiurus borealis (assembly GCA_004026805.1). Classification (NCBI taxonomy): domain Eukaryota; kingdom Metazoa; phylum Chordata; class Mammalia; order Chiroptera; family Vespertilionidae; genus Lasiurus; species Lasiurus borealis. The sequence continues at coordinate 10,478 of PVJN01026426.1, read as the reverse complement.
CCAATTGTTTGTGAGGATCAGCTATGTCAACGCCGGGAGAACCTCTGTACTAGGCTCCATGTGCCTTAAGACTTGCAAGACTGCAAAAGCCTCTGTGCTCGGCTTGAATGGGGCAGAGTCTCAGGGGTGGGTCAAACAGCCTTGTGTTCCCATCAGTCCCTGGTCTCATTATCCCTGGGTAATCTCTGCAGCCTTTTCTTTGTGCAGGCATGCGCCTCCCCACCTCCCCCCAGATCTCTGCCTTTCTGGCTCCCCCAAGTTTCCATGTATTCAGGGGACCTGAATGAGTCTGGGTCCCCAGGGTCTCACCCAAAACTGGGATTCAGTGCAGTCTGACCTAGATTTCAGCACATTTGGGAGCTTCTGTCTTCCTCCTGCTGGAGAAAGCCAGCGGCACAATCAGCAGTCAGCCTTCTGTATGCACATTTTGCATGCACCTCCCAACCTCTGTCTTTTGGGGCTCTCCAAAGTTTTCCTGCACTCCTCCCTTTTCACAACATCCACACTCCCCCATATGAGTCTTGCCCAGAACTGGGGTTCAGTGCAGTCAGAAGTGGAGTTCAAATCAGTCGTGTGTTTCCGTTTACCTCCCACTAGAAGAAGCCAGCCAGGAACTTCGCCCCGCACATGTTTCTGTACTTCAGCTTTATGCAGCTCATCTAAGTCTTCATGAGCCCCTCTCTTTCCTTATAGTTGTAGAATTTCCACTCATCCAGCTTTCCTGTGGTTCTCGATGATGTCTGTTCTGTCTTTTGGCTGTAGCTCTGAAATTGTTGTGCGAGGCAGCAATTTAGGTGTTCATCTATGCCACCATCTTGGTTTCCCCCACATGTGAGACATTTAGAGATTTTGAAATGTTCACTCAGTGGTCTCTGTTTGGTGATGAAGACTAAAATTCTCTGGCAGTAACCAACAAAAAAAGTCAGTGATAATTGGTACCATCTAGAAAAATAAAAGAGCTATTTAAATAGGACTTTGAGTTGACATTTGATAGCTGAGGAGGGAGGCAATGTAAAATTGGTCATAGATAGAGAAAGAGGTTCCCCAGTATTTCTCAGGGCAAAAGAGCATGCAAGTCAGGAAAGTACATTCAGCTCAGCCATCCCTATCACTGTGGAAAAATGAACTTGACATGTGAATAAGATCTCAGAGATGTTACTGAAACCCTTTAGTCAACTGAGGGATGTTTTATTCCTTTAAAGAAGAATGTCTAATAAAGTTGTAACTTGCCTTGAAAATTTAATTTTTCAAAAAGTTGATGAAGCAATGAGAAGAAAATCCAACCCACAGGACCCGATTGTGTGTAAAGGGAAATCACAGCTATAAACACGTCACTTCCCAGCTCCAAAACATTCAAAGACCAAAAGTGGTTGGCTGAATAAAGCCCTAAGAGCAAGGCCCCTCTGCAGTTTGGCTCAAGTTTCCTTTCCAGGCTTAGCTCCCACGATTTACTTATAAGAAAAGGGATGGGAAGACCAAAAAAGCATATTTATCAGAGGATATGCTATAAGCCAAGCACTGCATGACATTATTCTATTTTATTCTTACAACTCCTACACTACAGAATCATTGTGAGGGTGAATCAAGTAACGAATACTAAGTGATGCACACAGGTATTTAAGTTGATAGGATTAATGTGCTTAGAATAGTGTTGTATTCATAGTAAGACCTCAGTGAATATAAGCACTTAGTAGTTTAGAAGAATAAAAAAAAAAGAGAACATCAGCATTTCTCTTTTAAGATGAGGAAATGCATGATCATAATTGTTGTTTTGCTAAAGTGACAACACTGGGATTCCTGAGTTCTTGTTCTTCACACTCTCCCAACTTCTTTCTGCTCTGATATTATTTATTATTCAGTTAACGTAGATTCTACTCTTCCCAAAGTATATCACAAGCTTTCCCAGGGTGTTACCTTTACTTGTGTTTTTTACCTCCCCTCAATGTCCCTGCATTCATCTCTACTTTCTGAGAGTAGAAGATCAGCTTGAACTAATTGTTTATTCCACACTGTCTCCAATCCATACATTTGCCAAGTGCCTGCACAATTCCACCCTAGCACCAACAAAGCAAATGTATTGACTAAAGTTAGCTCAGCTTTTTCTTTTTTCTGCATTATAACTCCATTATTTCTGAATGTTTAAGGGCAGAAAATAGAGTCATATCTATCAAAACTTATTTTAACATTTATCTCAATAAATAATTATTGAATTCCTACAATGTGCCAGACAATGGACATATTTTAGGGTATGACATGCACAAGATTGAAAAAAAAGAAAAGCGTATGTCCACAAGGAATAATTAAATGGTGACTTAATAAATAGATGACAATTGCCTTATAAATTCAGCTTTAAAAAAGTTTGGTTTGGCTCAGTGGATAGAGCATTGGCCTGCAGACTGAAGGGTCCCAGGTTTAATTCCGGTCAAGGGCACGTACCTTGGTTGCAGGTACATCCTCATTAGGAAGTGTGCAGGAGGTGACTGATTGATGTTTCTCTCTCATCAGTGTTCCTAACTCTCTATCCCTCTCCCTTTCTGTAAAAAATCAATAAAATACATTTTAAAAAAATTAAAAAGAGCAAGACACCCCTAAAAATACATAAAACAAACCTATTTAGATTTGAGCTATCAGAAGCTTAAATGATAACTCAATTATATTTCTGGCAGAACCTTTGTGCCCATCCTAATTTGAGGCAGTCATATCCCTATTCATTTCTGGATTGAATTTTTGTGTGTAATACTTGGGTCTTATTTTTCCTTATTCAGATACTCACACATTTTTTCTCACAGCACCATTCCTTGGGGAAGGAATACAAAGACATCTAGGCTTGGAGGCTTGCAAAGTAACTTTTCTAGGATAGATAATAAGCTCTGCTCATACAAGACCCATCAAACATGCTTATTCCAGACATGCTTATTGCTTCCTCAGAGACCAAGAGAGTGATCTGTTTATAAATTCCTTTTGGCATTCTATCCTCACAGTGATCAGCATCCTCCTAGATCCTCAAAGTCAAACGACAGCTGATTAATTGGAAGCTTCCCTCACTCTTTTATTAATGTTCTTCCTTCGGTAGCATTAACCTTTGGATTTGTTCCCTAACCAAAGACTATCTTCTTTTGGATGTTAAGCGTATTTGATTGCATTCTTCGGATTATTATTTTCTTTGCCCTGACCAGTGTGGTTCAGACGGTTGGGCATTGTCCAGTGTACCAAAAGGTTGCTGGTTCAATTCCAGTCAGGGCACATGCCTGGGCTGCAGGCTTGATCCCTGGTTGGGGGGAGCAGGGCGGGGGTTGGGAGGGCGTGCAGAAGGCAGCTGATCAATGTTGTGGTCTTACATCAATGGTTAGCTCTCCCTTCTCTCTCTAAAAATAAGTCAATAAAAGTATCTTAAAATATATATTTACTTTGTTTTACTTATAATCTGCCTATCTCCATCCAGAATTATAGGCTCCACAAAAATAAGGGCTTTTCTCATCTGCAGCTGTATTCCCAGCACTCAGAGCCTGCCAAGGGAGGTGCTTAATAAATATTTGGTGAGTTAATAAATACATACTTATTTATAAGAAAGACTGAACATTGCACATGGTAAGATCAAAGAAAGAAGACAGTTTGTGGCAGCTGTGGTCTCCACCCTGCTGTCCTAAGTAATTAAGCAATGCCCTAATTAGCATTGCTGTGGTTAACCTGGCCCACCTACCTTGCAAAATGGTTTTCTGCTCATTGAGCTGTGGAGGGGTTTCACCTCCCTTAAGCACCAAATTGGTGTATCAAATTTTTCTTTCCAATGTTATATATAACATTCTCCAAACTAATAGATTTCCATTAATGTTTTAGCAGCTCCTAACTTTGTCCTGGTGACTAGATTTCTCCTGGTTTGGAAGACCTTTAATATAGCACACAGAAACTTAATAACGCCATCCTCTCTCCATAGGTTAGAGAATGCTCATTTATTCATTCATTTACTCCACCTGTGCTTAATTAGGAAGCAGAAGATACTCAGTTTCAGCCACTTTTCTAAATACTGGTGACAATATAATTTTTAAAAATGTTTTAAGGATTAAATACCTCTGCTTTCTGCCTCCATATATTTGATTTTATGTAAGATAAATCATGCAATATGTGGTATTTTATATCTGGCTTCTGTCACTTAGCATACTTTTTTTTGAGACTCATCTATATTGCAGTACGTATCGGTAGTTCATTATTTTTGCTTCTTGAATGAATAGCATTCTATTGTATTGATATACCACATTTTGTTTATTGACTGATCAATTAATGAGTATTTGAACTATTCCCAGTACTTGGCTATAGTGAATAACTTTAGCAGGGTTCCCCATCTTCCTATGGTAGCCATATGCTATCTTTTTGAGAGTTTTGTCCAAAGGTGGTGGTGGTATTTATAGTAACAGAGTGATGTAGTAGAAATATCGTCATACTATATTTGATACCAAAAGGACTTAGACCTACATCTAACTTCTATCTTTTTAGAAATAACTGATCTTAGAGAATAAACTCATACTTGCTGGTATTAAGAGCCTAGAATGCTATTTGACTAAATAGATGCTCCACAAATGTAAATTCCCATTCTATTGTTCTAGCTCCATTGTCTTACATTCTTTGTAACAAATTCAGAACATCTTATCAGTACATCAAATGCTAAGCCAAAACTTCCCGTACATGGAATATTTACCAAGATGGTGAGTAAAAGAAGGCTATATTCAAAGTGCAGCTCAGCGGAAACCATTTTCCCTCACTCTTTTCCTACTGTAATAAAATAAGAGCTTCTGCTGCTCTCAGAAGCATTGTCTAGAAGCATCTATATTTCCTTCTCGATCTAATTTGTTCCTCTCCACAGGAAAAGCAGTAATTTATCTGTTTGACATGTTGAAGAGTCTGATAGTCATCGATCCATATTTCTGAAATGGTCACGGTTAACAGGGTAAGTCACTGAGCGCGCAGTGTTTCTGACCTAGGCTTCCTGGCTCAACGTAGTGTGAGGCATTGCTAGTTGGCTAAGTTACTGCTCTGGAAGCTTTACATCTCAAGTGAATTTGAGAAAAAAAAATTAAAAAGGCAGATAGGTGATATCCAAGTTACATTTGCCAAACTAACTTTACCTTCAAAAAAGCTGACATTACAATTTTCTGTTTTCTCTGTCATTTTGAGGGCATAGGATGTGATTAATTCCTCAAGCCCAACATATGGAGGCTGTTAGTCCATTTCAGAAAGACAAACTAGGAATGTAGTTAAGCAGACTAATTTTTGTAGTCTTTTTTTTCTTTTCCTTCCATGAGTGGAAGATTCTTTTTAGGACTAAAACACAGTAATGTAATATTAGTATCCTATCATTTGACACAAGTTTATCCAATCCCTCTTGAATTTCTCAAAAGAATTCTTTTAGCTTTTTTTTGTCTGAAGTAACAAATTACAGTTCGAGTTTGCCTCATATACCACATCAATCACTTGTTCAGTCCCTGGGATTGCTAAATGGTTGACCCAATTGGGTAGTTTTAGCTGTCCAATCATTTGGATTTGGGGTGTTAAAACAACTGAAATGGTCTGACTACTTAGACTTAAAATGTCTGACAAACCATGATGATGAAAACATCCAATTTAACTGGAAAACAAAGTTGTGGAATCTTTTAGATGTGTCCACATGTGTACACAAGTACAAATAGTGTCTCTCAGGTTCCCATTCTCTCTCCTCCTCCTCTTCTTTGCTCCCCACTCTCCTTCTCTGGACCTCACTCTCTCCTCTCATCTCTCATGTTTCTTTACTTCAATATTTGTCTCTTTTTTTGTCACATATAGCATATTAGTCAGGTACAATATAATGATTCATTATTTGTATATATTATGAAATGATCTCCACCGTAAGTCAAGTTAATATTCATCACCGTACATAGTTGCAACTTTTTTTCTTGTGATAGAGATTTTAAGATCTATTCTCATCTCTTTATCTTCCTACATGTCCCATTTCTTTCAGAGTTAGCAAATATTCATAATGGTGAGATATGCATTTTTATTAGCAGTCCTTCCTTCTCATTTCTGCAATAAATTCAGAATCTAAGAAAGATTGAAAAGAAATAGTTACACTTGTCCTTTTGAGAACCAAGATGAGGCAGTGAACTAGCTCATCCTGCATAAGAAGAAGCAATTTAATTGAGACCAAAGGACTTGAGAATAAGGAACATCCCAGAGCATACAGCAGGTCCCAGCATATTAAGATAGGGCAAGACTTCCTATAGTCCTTAACATTATCTAAATCTTTACAGTAACAACTTAAAGATTGCCCTAAAATTTACAATCTAATATGATTCTCTTGGCAGCCATCCTTATTCCTCACCTCTCTTCACTTCTGAGTGTTTTAGACCATGGATGTTTGGACAGAATCCTTCAAAGTCCAATAAATCACTAATTCCATGAAGATCCATTTTCCAACAATGATCACTAAAGAAAGATAAAAGTTGTACAATTATGAAGTAGTTAAAGACATTACATTTTTATTGGAGGAAGGCAATCACCTTCTGAACTTTAAGTTAGCCTCTGCTATCTAATAAGGTCATGCTTTAAGACTGGGAAATTAAGTTGCAAGAACCGCTCATGTGAACTAGTACATAAGACACAGCTGGGCTATCCCAAGAGGAGCAATGTCTTGTCAATGACACAACAAATATTAGGGAAATCCCATGAGCAGCTCTCCAGAGCTGAGATTGTTGGCCATTATTCAAGGTTTTAAAATGCTCATTTTGAAGATAACTCTCAAGGACTCAGCTTTTGAGATTTTGGCTCATCAAAGCATGTTATTCTCAGTACTACTGAAAATAACCACTAAACACAGCAGAGCCCTGTCCAAGAGAGAATAAGGGGACATAATATTCTCCCTAATATGTATAAAGAAAAAAGCACAAAAAGTCTTAATTTAAAAAATGTGATATTTGGAAGTTACTTTCTATTACACAATGAATTACTCAGTACATCAAATGCTTTTTGGGGTGTTTTTTTGTGAAACATGGAACAATTTAATTATACGTTCATTAATGCATTGCAAATTGATTTAGTTTCAGTTCCTTTTAATTTCTTTTAAAATAAACTGACAAATGTCTTTTTGTCAAGATTCACTCTGAGATACCACGCGTTTTTAATATTTTATTCTGGATCTTACTTAGACTTGAAAAACTATAGAGCCTCAGCAATAGGAAAAAATTTACATTAACTTATTAGATCTTGGCATTTCATTTTAATGTCTATTTTCAGCTACTAAAATTATTGCTAATAAATGTATTTTATTATTATTTTACTTGAATTTTATTTATTACTAATCTTTTCAGACTTGATTGCCATTTTAGTTTATTTCCTGGACTGCATCTTTGTATCTTTTGCCCATTATTATGGTTGAGAGAAATTTATGTGAACAGACTGGGACTATGCACCAAATTGGCAGTAATCAGTTGTTATAAATAACTTAAATATGCTCAAATGTATCTCTTAAATTTCAACATGCATATTCTTAGGTTAAATGTGATCCAATGACTCATAATTATGTTTAGCATTACCTGTGCTTCCCACACCCAGAAGAAAGATAAAGATTGATGTACCATACAAAAGAATAACACTCAAATTCTCTTTTGTCTTTCAAATTGACTTCTCTGACTCCTTCAAAAAAATAGATTAGTAGTATTCCAAGACTGAGGTTTAAAAGGGTAATTCATTCTGGCTGGGATGACTCAGTGGTTGAACGTGGATCTATGAATAGGAGGTCATTGTTTGATTCCTGATAAAGGCATATATTCCGGGTTCAGGCTCAACCCCAGTGTGGAGGCAGCCAATCAATGATTTTCTCTCATCTTTGATGTTTCCATCTCTTTCTCCCTCTTTCTTCCTCTCTGAAATCAATAAAAAATATTTAAAATAAATAAATAAAATAAAAGGTAATTCAGATATTCAGAATCCATTCCATATCTCCTAATGATAGCATTTGTATCCATAATCTTAAAGCAACAAAACATTTGTTTGTTCACAGTAATATGTGAGATGGAGTATTTGTATTCAATCCAAAAAGTAAGTGAGAACCCATCCACAATTCTCTTTGTTTTATTGGGTTGTCTTTTCCCTATTGATTGGTAGGATTTCCATATATATATATATATAGGTATTTATCAGTTGTTTTATATATCATAAACATTTTCTCTCACTCTTGTTTGTCACATCTTTTCTTGTTTACAAAATTTATTATACTTTGTAGTATTATAATTTATAATTTCAATATAGTTAAATATATAACTACATACATTTAATATATATGAAATGTAATGCAATGCAATGAAAATATCCTTCATATTCTTGAAAATATTATAAAGTCTTTAATCAAGTGGAATTGAATATATGTATATCTTTATTTCCACAGTTGGAGATACAATTGTTCCAACACAAATGGCACACTTCTCTCATGAAATGAAATCCCACCTATGTAAGGTCTATATGGTTTGGGTTTGTCAGTTTGTTTTAGCTTTCTTCTTTGTTCTTTTAATTTAATTATCCTTTCCTGAGCTAACACCATAATGGTTTAAATTCTATAAACACATGTATTCATAACTAGTATGGCAAATGTATCTTCCTTCTTCTTCTTCTTTAGAATTAACTCAGCTCTTTTGAAATTATACTCTTTCATATTAATTTTAAAATCAACTTCTCAAATCCCATGTAAAATACTGCTGATTTCTTTTTATGTAAAGGTAAATTTGGGTGAGTTGAAATCTTTACAATGTTGAATCTTTTCACCTATGAATATAGTATACAGTTTCATTTAATCATCTTCTTTTAAATGCACAAAAATTATTTTATGATTTCATCTGTGTAAAACTTGAATATATGTTTTCAATTTATTCTCTAGGTATGCTTTATTGTACAGAAAACACTTTTTACAAATTTCTATAACATTTTCAAAAAAGTTTACTGCTATCATATAGGAACATCATAAACTTTATATATAAGGCTTAGCCTCATTATCCCAACTGAACTCTCATTTTTTATTAAATTCATTGGGATGACATTGGTTAATAGGATCATATAGGTTTCAAATGTATATTTCTATAATACACAATCTGTATATTTCATTGTGTGCCCACCATCCAAAGTTAAATCATCTTCTGTCACCATATATTTGACCTCCTTATATTTTACTACTCCCACCCTCAAACCTCTGGTAACCACCATATTGTTGTCTGTGTCTTATTATTTTTAATAATTTGTCTGGAAATTATTTTCAATATGTTTAATGGAAACCATATTGCCTGAAAGTTATAGTTTTGTCTTTTTATATTTAATTCATACATTCTTACATCCTTTCCTTTTCTTGTTGTAATTATTAAAACCATTAATACCACATGCGTAGTACTGGTAATAGCAGTGATTTTGTGGAAGACCAATCATATTTCCTTTCCACTTTTCTTTTAGTACTAGCTTTTATTATTAAAGAATATTTGTGGGAGCCCCTTTCCACATCTGGCGTGGTTCAGGGTTCCCGGTTCAGGGTTTGGGTTCTAGAGGAGGCCACATGCAAATGAAAAGAGAGACTAGAAAAGCATTAATTTGGCAATATTGGGGAGCCAGGCAGGAGCCTTCCTCTAATGCAGTGGTTTGGTTTCCAGCAAATATTGAATTTTATTAAATGCTTTTCTTACATGAATTGATATGATTCTATGTTTTTGTCACATTTTATCTATTATTGTGCTGATTCTATTGATGAATAATTCATCTGTACTAGAATCAACACCATTTGGTAACGTTGCTGCTAGACTAAATTTGTCTTAAAATTCTCTAGCAAGATTGACCAACATAAAGAGATAAAGTATTATAATTTTGCATCTACATTTGTGAGATTAGTCTTTGTATTCTTATTGTAATCTCCTTATACAGTTTGAATATTAAGGTAATCAAGTGGTGCTAGCTTCAAAAATGGATTAAGTAACTTTCCCTCTGTTGTTCTCTGGAAACATGGCATAAGATTAGAATTACATATAAGTTAAAGGTTTGCTAAAACTTCCCAGTAAAACTCTCTGGGCTTAGTGCCTTTGTGGGGAGAAGGTAAGTGGGTTTAAATGGTAGTTACTAATTAAATGTTGTAATGATTATTTGCCTATTGAGGTTTTCTTTTTATTTTTCTTGAATTCATTTTGGTAAATATTATTTTAAACTATCCAATTTATCTAAATTGAGTATAAAATTGATCATAATATTCTCTTTGGACCTGGGAGGTAAAAAGGATGCTAGCTATAGTATTGACTTAATTTTCCTCATATTCATTTTTGGCCTCTATTTCCTTCACTTGATCAGTTTTCCAGACTGATTACTGCTTTTTTCTTTGTTGAGTTATTTACTCGTATTAATCATTGTAATTGCTTCCTATTGATTTAATTTATGTTTATTATTTTTTCTTCTTTCTACTTATATTGGGTTCACACTGGTTTTGCTTT
>PVJN01026425.1:0-29046 GCA_004026805.1 Lasiurus borealis | reverse complement strand
GTGCCAGGAAAGAAACAGTAATGATGGTGAGTGTTGAGGCATTTGGAATGAAAGTAATTATACAAGTAGTTTTCTAACAAAACAGAGATAAGTATTTAAATTGGGATTTTTTTTCACTTATTCTATTATTCCCAACACTTTTTAGTCTTTCTCTACGATATAGCACATACCCAATAGTGTTTCTTTTACAAAGAGAACCAAAACTTTTTTTCTTTTCCAAAAATAGTTATTTTGTAAAATTCAAATAAACTCATTTAAGATGAAATCATCACATGGTGTTTTTGACTTGGACAAATAGTACAGCACGTCAAATGAGAGCATAATTGAGATTATTTTTATCCCTTTTGGTACTCATTCTCACACCCTTATAGCTAACATTTTAAAAATTAGAAAAAGACTTTTGGGGGGTGTGGAAATTGATTTTCATGTATGGAAACAAAAGTATTAATAGATATTTTCACTATGAAGAGAATGGTTTCAAATTTTAAATATGCCTATTTTGGCATTTTCCCTCTGGCCTCTCTGTTGATCATTATTTTATAGCAAAATGTTTGACTATATTTAATTTACACTCCTTCAAAACTTTTTTGATTAAATATTATTACAAATAGCTTTATTAATCCTACTGAATCCTTTTTGGCAACAGTATGATCATCTTGAAAACTAGATGAGGGAAAACATCAAAGTCAAACCTAAACAATAAATTGTATTAAAAGTCATAAGTTGCTTATTTGTAAACCTCTAAAGTTTTTTTTTTTAATTTTTATAAGGGAAAGGAATATATGTTTGGAAGCATAGAACCTATTCATGTGTCCTAGGAAATAAAAGCATAGCCATAGACTTTTCCAATTAGCGGGAAATATCCTATCCCACCAATCCCTTTCTCCTTAATATCCCCTTTAGCCACTTTTCTACCTTGTATTATTTTAAGCTAGAGTTTATGTTTTAAGTATAGATATGTGCTTTGCATTTAACAAGCACTTTCATTTTCTCTTCCCTTAACCACCTCTTTTTCCCTTCGCCCTCTCTCTCTCTAACTCTCCTTCCCTCCCTCCCTCATTATTACGCACCCATATACTACACACAAGCTTCTAGAGTCCTAGAGTCAATGGCCCATGAAACATTTATTCTTGGTTACTTCCCTTTTTCACTTTTTAGATAAGAAATAAGATAGTGTCTGTTGCTACATAAAGAAGTCCATGGAAATTTGAAGTAAATTTTTAGATGGCTATCTATAGCAAACACTCTTTTTAAGTATTAAGAAAATTGAGGGACATATCAATTTTGTACTCTCACTCAAATGTTACCTTCATTATACAAAGGGCCACATATGAATAGTAAGCAACATTTGTAGTCTTTCTTCTCAGGTATATTAAAGATATATATTTTTTAAATATATTTTATTGATTTTTTTACAGAGAGGAAGGGAGAGAAATAGAAAGTCAGAAACATCGATGAGAAAGAGACATTGATCAGCCGCCTCCTGCACGCCCCACAGTGGAGATGTGCCCGCAAGCAAGGTACATGCCCCCCAACCAGAATCGAACCTGGGACCCTTCAGTCCTCAAGCCGATGCTCTATCCACTGAGCCAAACTGGTCTCGGCAGGATATATTTTATGGTGGAGCTCCAGGAGAAGAAAATGGGTATTTTCCAGATGTTGACCCAAAATCAAATTTCTGTTTCCAGAGAATTATTATATATTTGTTCCTAAAGCAATAATAGTTTCTCACGTTCAAATGATGTCCAGAGGAGAAAAAAAAAGACGAAGAAAAGCGTGTAATTGCTAGGAAGAACATTTTTTTTTTTCAAATCTTTACTGGGTTCTCGCATTTCCACTTAGAAAGTCATTGAAGCAACAAGACTTCAAACAAGGAAATTCCTTTCTGATCATAATTTTTATGGGGTCAGAGGAGCCGAGAAGGCATGGCCTGGGGACACACCCTAGGAGGTTCCCATTCACGGTAGTAGCCAATTTCCTCCCTATGCAGAAATCTGGCAAGTCCTTATGGAAATAACTTGGACTGTATGTGTCATTTGAAAATGCCATGCAAATATAACAATAAAAAAGAGAGAGAAGATAAAACATAGAGGAAAGTACAACTGGAATAAAGTTAACTTCTGAAAAAAAATGGACCTGTCTATGAATTCACTTCTTTTGTAATTATTTAAAAACTAGTGGCCTGGTGCATGGATTCGTGCACATTGAAAGGAAGTTAATTAGAAGGTGGTCAGCAGGGCAGGACTGGACTAGATGGGCTGGACATGCCCTGGAGCCAACCTCCCAGAGTCCCTTCCTGGCTGGCTGCACCTGGGGCAGCACTGCCTGTGGTCACCACAGCTCGGCAGTAAACCAGATTCGGGGTGACAGTGCCCCAGCCACAGCATAACCCACAACCAAAGGTGGAATCGCAAGGCCCTGTGAGGAATCGTGCTCCCTCTTAAATTGGGATATTTTTTTCACTTATTCTATTATTCCCAACACTTTTTAGTCTTTCTCTACGATATAGCACATACCCAATAGTGTTTTACAAAGAGAACCAAAACTTTTTTTTTTCCAAAAATAGTTTTCTGGGGTGCTTTATTGGAGAACCTCCACTGCCAAGTCACCACAGCTCAGCAGCTCCTGCATTGAAGGTCTGTCCCCTGGTGGTCAGTGCGGGTCATACCTAGCAGCTAGTTGGACAGTTAGAAGGTCACTCTGCCTTTTATATATATAGATTATCCCAGGAATTGAAAGGGACAAGTACAGGTGAGTCATTAAAGTAGGCAAAATATTAAAACAGGGTTATACCTACATTCTTCTGTCTCTCGTCTTCAATATCTCAGCTACCACCTACACCTATATCACAAAACCATGAAGCATAGTCTGAACAGGAGGCCCCAAACCCACACAACTGGAGCTCATAGCAGTCATCATCCCCTTGTCCAGAACTTGGACAGATAGGTGTCAGGCTTTCCAAGTTCTGCCTCTAAGTATTGAATTCCTTGCTATTTCAAGTAGAGGTGACAAAAGAAATAGGATAGGTTCAAGATCCAGAAACATATTTTCCCAATTCTGCATTCCCCAAAGTATAAACTCACATCCTATAATTCTTGCAAATGGCTCTCATTTTGGAAGAAAGCCTGGGAGAGCACAAATGAGAAGAACTTAGCAAGAGTAAGATCTGGAGCTTCATCACAGGCTTTACCTGAGTCACCAGTCATTAGAACTTTACCACATTGTTGTAGCCAACACATACCTGTTTGATGGAATAAAGAAGTGAATAAATGAAACCACAGTAGCAAAACATCAAATACAGTTGTGATCCCTGGGGCCAGAAATATACAATCTTAGAGACATAATTCTTTGGGGTAAACTACAATGAGATAGTGGTGCCATCCAATTGTCTCAGTTATAATTCACCTACATATGACCCTCATCTCTCAGCTGGCAGAATTCCTGCAAGACTTGATCAGGGTTTTTTCCCCTTTCTGAATTCAAATTTTTCTTATTATTAAATAATGTCTTGTATGTCCTAATCAAAAGTCCCCTTTGAGTTGTAATAGACAAAAATGAGGTGCAAAAATAAAAAAAAGTCATTTGCAAGGTCGCTGCAATGACTCAGCTCCTGAAAAGAATTCAAATTGAGCTTTCGGTATTCCTCCATAGAGCCCCAAATGGTATCGTAATTATTATTTGGCACCACCCAGAGGCCTTCCAAGTGACCCTGTCAAGAATAGAGTGTTAGTCATTTCTCAACTAGACAATATAGGAACAAGTATGTACTTTCTAAGATTAACGTGGTACACTAAGAAGGAATAAAGGAAATGGCCCCTCTGTTCCAATCAATGCAAAATCGCTTTCCTTTTATGAGCTTTGTATCAAAAAGTTTGGTTTATCAATTTTTTTACTGGGCCTACAATGTATCTGAGACTTTGTTCAAGTCTTTTCAACTAAAACACATGAAAATTTTGGAAAGCTTTGCTCAATATCACACAAAATATTTCTTCAACATAGAATTTTCCACCCATAGATTTTTTAATTCTAATTAACTGCACAAATCAAATTGTAGTGGATTTTAATGAAACTAATTATATTTAAAATTAATTGCATTCTCCAAATTGTGAGCCATAAAATGTTTGTTAAATATCCCATTTCCATGACCCAGAAAAAAATGTCTACTCATTTCTTAACCAGGGTTATGAGGAAACATATTAATTTGATTAAATTCCAGTGTCAAGTAATTAACAAAAAAAAAGAAGAAGAAAATATTTGTTTAGTGTGTTTGTTTTATATGACCTTTAATATTTAATAAACTTAAATCTCATATTCTAATTAGCTCTCAATATTATGAAATGAACTTAACTTGACAATAAACACAAATCCCCACGTAAGTATTACATCCCTTTAGGGTATAAAACTATTTCTACTCTGATATTTACCTATGTTTTATTTTTCACCTACAATACTGACATTTTAAAAAGGGAGACACACATTAATGCATTATCAAGTATTTACGTTTCATACAAGAAATACCAATCTGAATTCTATCCTCGAAGTACATATAAACTACTAGACTAGAGAATAGTGTTTTCACACAGTTTAAGACAGATACAAATCTGAATGGCATAATCTATGAGAAACATTGGAAGAGAAAAGGTCTTTATTGGTTCAGAAACAGTAAAGCTGGAGAAAGGGATGGATGTTGAGTTTACCTGCTAAAGAATGAGAAGACAGCAGGGCTCTACTTGTTTAGAAAATGGAGGTTGCAAAATTCTTGCAAGAATTTATTAGTTTTATTTGTTTTTTTTTTTCTCAGAGCACAGTTGTGGATGTAATACTGAAAACTCAGCACAGATGTAGATGAAATACTTTTTATCATCAATTGTATGATAAAAACCCTAGGTAGATAACATTCTATGAAGAAATTAGTGTATAAGAGAAAAAAGAAAACTAAAAACTAGTCCTTGACAAACTCCAATGATTGGGACATGAGAGGAAATAAGAACCAGAGGGAAAAAGACTGAGGATTTTGTGGTGACACAAAAAGAACTTTTTCAAGGAAGGTTCTCAACAGACTCATGCAGCTGTCTAACTCAGAAGGCTGAGAACTGCAAAAGGCTATTGATTTTCACTAGAAATGGGTCACCAATAAGCAATTTCAGGAGACTAAGATTCCATTTCAAAGGTTACAGACAAAACAGATTATGTAATAAGCATAGAGTATTTATTGAAAGAGTTGGCATGAAAAGGAAGAAAATAAATTCAAGATTCATTAACCAGACATTGGGATCCATAGCAAAAAAAAAAAAAGTTGATTTGTTTAAAGTAGTTGAATTCTAGACATGACTAATGGCAATAAATATGGAAGGAAGGAAGGAAGGAAGGAAGGAAGGAAGGAAGGAAGGAAGGAAGTCGGTCAAATATCCTCTGGAGTGTGGGTTGTGATGAAGTGTGGGAGCAATGCCTGAAAAGCTTTAATCAAGAATGGGCCCCAGAGCAGAGGAGAAATGGTTAACTTTAGAAATTAGAAAAGCAGTAATAGTGATGAACATTTATTGAGCCATGGTTATGTGCAAAGAACTGTTATAATGCTTAACGTACATTATTTCCTTAGATACTTGTAAAAAAAAAAAAAAACTTAAAAAGTAAATGGCATCATTCCCATTTAACCTATGAGAAAATTAAAACTAAAAAAAAAAAAAAAAACTTGTTCAAGATCACCCAGGAAGTATGAGGCAGTGTTCAAACAAATTTATCTAACTTCTAGCTCGACCAATGAAGGTCTTTATTTCTGAGTAATTGCCCACTGTCACAAAGCATGAAAGTATAATTCTCATTCAATGTGATTGCTAGAGGTATAGTCTTAAAATTGATCTAGAGGCCTACATAATAAACTCACAACTTTTGATACTAAAAAGATAGTTCCTTCATATAATGTGTGTTGTAGAGAGATATTCAGAAAGAATGAGGTGGGAAAGGATTTTTTTTTTTTCAGTATAAGGCAAAATTTTTATTAAAGGAGCCAAAGAATTTGCTTTTGAAGGCAAAATTCTTTATTTTTTTTCTTTTCTTTTTTTTTTCTTAATTATAGAGGCTGTGTTTATTAAAATACATTTCATTTTCAAAATTGAGCTATCAGTTGTTAAAATGGATATGTTTATTCCACGGTTTTTTTAACTTGTATACATTTTTTTATTAATGTGTTACATGTACACATATCTTCCCATTGCCCCCCCTCCCAGGCATACCCTAACCCCCCAGTGTCTTTTGTTCATTGATTTTGCTTATATGCACGCATACAAGTCGGAAAGGATAAATCCTTATTCCTGCCACAGTCTCTTTCTAAGAAGCAGTCATTTGGTTTGCATGAGTAGGGTGTGCAAACAGATAAATTATTTAGAAATTACTTAATTATAAGTTTTAGCAATTTTACTTCAAAAAGTGGAAAGAAATCCTTTTCTACCATGCTACCTCTTTGCGGACATTGGGAGTGATGTGCAAACCCCTAGCTAAGTCCTCTCTCCTGGCCATCTGACCACACCGAGCCTTACCCAGTTAGGAGAGTGAGGGACAGAAGTTGTTGTTAAACTGATGAACAAAAATAGATGCAGAGACACAGAATCACCAAAAAGACCATCAAACAACAGAGGGAAGGCAGGAGGCAGGATAGGGGGTAAAAGGGGTAAGAGGAATCAAACAAAGAACTTGTGGACATATAAGTAACCAATGGACACAGATAATGTGGGGGCTGGGGGGTGAAGGCCGAGGCTGGGGACAGGCTGGGAGAGGACAATGGGGAGAAAAGAGGACATATGCAATACTTTCAACAATAAAGAATTTTTTTTAAGTTGTAAATACACAAAAATAAACTCAAAATGGATAAAGGACTTCAATGTAAGATGGGAAACCATAAAATCTTAGAAGAAGCTATAGGCAGCAAAATAGCAGACATTTGTCGTAGCAATATCTTTACCGATACAGCTCCTACCTAGGGCAATGGAAACCAAGGAGAAAATAAACAAATGGGACTACATCAAAATATAAAGTTTCTGCACAGCAAAAGAAACCATCAACAAAACAAGAAGAAAGCCCTGGCTGGTTTGGCTCAGTGGATAGAGTATCAGCTTGCGAACTGAAGGGTCCTGGGTTCAATTCCAGTCAAGGGCACATGACCAGTTGGGGCTCAATCCCAAGTAAAGGGCATGCAGGAGGCAGCCAATCAATGATTCTCTCTTCATTGATGTTTCTCTCTCTCCCTCCCTCTCCCTTCCTCTCTGAAATCAATAAAAATATAAATTAAAAAAAAACACACACACACAAGAAACCCCACTGCATGGGAAACATATTTGCCAATGTTATTTCTGATAAGGGCCTAATCTCCAATATTTATAGGGAACTCATATAACTTAACAAAAGGAAGATAAACAATCCAATCAAAAACTGGGCAAAGGACCTAAATAGGCACTTTTCTAAAGAGAACATAAAGAAGGTCAAGAGACATATGCAAACATGCTCAAAGTCACTAATTATCTGAGAGATACAAATCAAAATGACAATGAGGTACCACCTCACACCTATCAGAATAGTAATCATCATCAAGTCAACAAACAACAAATGCTGGCGAGGATGCAGAGAAAAAGGAACCCTCGTGCACTGCTGGTGGGAATGCAGCCTGGTGGAGCCACTGTGGAGAACAGTATGGAGTTTCCTCAAAAAGTTAAAAATGGAACTCCCATTTGACCCAGTGATCCCACTTCTAGGACTATATCCCAAGAAACTAGAAACACAAATTAGAAAGGACATATGTACCCCTATGATCATAGCAGCACAGTTCACTATAGCTAAGATTTGGAAACAGCTTAAGTTCCCATCAGCAGATGAGTGGATTAGGAAACTGTGATATATCTATACATGGAATGCTATGCTGTTATAAAAAAGAAGGAATTCTTACCATTTACAGCAGCATGGATGGAACTAGAGAGCATTATGCTAAGAGAAATAAGCCAGTAAGAGAAAGATAAATATTATATGATCTTACTCATTTGTGGAATATAATGAACAACATAAACGGATGAATAAAAATAGAACCAAAGTCACAGAAACATCAAACAATAGTCTTAACCTATGAGGGAAGGCTGGAGAGGTGGGGGGAGGTGGTAAGAGATCAACCAAAGACTCGTATGCATGCATATGAGCATAACCAATGGACACAGACAGTAGGGGGGTGAGGTGGCCAGGGCGAGGTCAATGGGGGGAAATGTAGACTTAAGTAATACTTTAAACAATAAAGAATTTTTAAAAAGTTATTAAACTAAAGATACATATCCATCATCACCCTGATGCTAGATTTAAAGGATGTTATTCAATCTTTTCTCACTTCTCTGTAGAACTTAAAGCTGTTTTCCATCCTTCCACTTTCAGGAGTTCTCATCTCTCTCTGTTTAATTGACTATATAATCAGCCCTGAATTACTTTCTACATGTTTTTTCCTTCTTTTTACTTTTTATTGGCTCCTCTTCATCTACGCATCCTACAAATGTTGGAGTTTACTCTACTCATCCTCTTCTTCCTCTTCCTTCACACGAGCACTAAAAGATTTCATCCTAATGAATTGAATTACTATCTTTGTGCCCATAAATTCCAGAAGCATATCTTTAGCTGAGATCTCTCTGCTCAGCTCCAAAGCCATTGTACAACTCTAAACCACCCCATCTGGGTATCTGGGAGAGGTACCCCATTATTTTCCCAGGAACTATTTCTCCTGGGTAGCCATTCCTTTCATGAAACAGTCAGTCAAGACAGAAAACTAGCAATCATTTTCAAGACTGTTTTTCTTTTTTATTCATCTCTTTAAGTTTATTACTAAATTTAATAAATTTGATTCCCAAACCTCCCTCAAATCTTCTCTTCCTTTTCAACTGTATTATCACTATCATATTTGGGGACTCATCTTCTCTTCCTTGGACATAGTGTCTGAAATATGAAAAAAATGACATCACTTTATTCATTTTTCCTGAATAGTAACTGGTACACAGTAGGTATTTAAAGGGTATAGATATTTACTATGAATTCCTCTTTTTGATAGTAGTGCTTAAGGAAGACTTGAAGAAATGGTGAGCAGTCAGAGAACCAGTGGAACCTTCGGAATATGATTACACTTTATTGATTCTAGAATGTCTGAATAACTGCAGGCTTTGGCGAATATGTGTTCATGAAGGTTTATGCTTTTATCCCATAATGATCAGTTCCCTTCTAACTCAGTCTCTCTCTAATCACCAGAAGATAACCTACATTCCATTGCATGCGACGTGTTACTTGTCAGGGATAAGAAACAGGATCCCTCAAAAACAATCTTTGCTCCACTTACAAGATACTGTTCTTGAGGTCCCAAACCAGAGACATAGTCTTTTTATAGACTCTTGACATAATATGTACCCTATTGACATCTGGAACGAGGGTTACACATGAGAAAGATGAAGACATCTGCAGTATAAGTGAACAAACATCACTAACGGAAATGTAGGTCAACCCCAGATTTTCTTAGGAAAAGCAAGATATGAGAGAGCTTTGAAAATCGCTGTTCAGAAATAAAGGAAAGAAAGATGATTCTTTGATTTCAGATCTTGACTCTTTAAGTCCAGCTCGGTCTTTGCTTGAATAATTCCCTCTAAAGGCCAATGAAAATGTTTGTGGAATAAATAAAATAAATGCCCTTATGATATTCTCCAATGTGTTTTCTGTACTTTAGCAAAAAACATTTTTCAAAAAACACTTGTTCATAGGGGACTAACTTTTTCATAAGGGAATGACACTTAAAGTCTAGGCCAATTGACTTCATAGCTCTACCAGGAAGTTTTGATGTGGGGCCAGAGGTCATCTCTTTGGTTGTCCATAAACAGGAGCTCAGATTAATCCCTTCTGAATGGAAAAGGGAAAAATACAACTGAATAACTTCTAAAAAGCTTATACATTTAGTTGTACAAAGATAAAATCCACCTAATAACATGCATTTCATACTAGTGTGGTAGTTAGGGTCCAGAAATTAGAATCTTGTCTTCGATTTTCTAAAACAATGAGTTTTTAACTTTCTCCAATGAACACGAGAAACTATTGAATATTTTGAGAAGAGTAATAATACAATGAGATCTTAAACTCAAGAATCCACCCCGGCTACTGTGAGGAAAAGAAATTAGAAGGCAGTCAAAAGGGATGCATTTCTAGCTGAGAAATGATGGTAGTCTTGGGTTAATTGGAGTAGAACTGATAAGTCTTAATGGTGGGATGGATGTGAAGAATAAAGGAGAGGGATAAAAGATAACTCATATGTTTCTAGCTTTGTAAGAGACAACTTCGAACTCTGTCACTGAGACTTAATGAATTCTAACTATCCTATATAACAAAAGCCTAATATGCTAAGTGTCCAGTCATCTGATCAGCCATTCAGCCAATCAAAGCATAATATGCTAATGATATGCTAAGGCCTCTCAACCACTCACTATGGCATGCACTGACTAACAGGAGGTAGACAGCCAACCAGTAGACTAGTTCCTATGACGTTCACTGACCACCAGGGGGAAGACACTCCAACCAGTAGGTGAACATACTGTTGGGATCCAGCCAATGAGGATTGAGGGAGATGGGCCAAACTTTCCCTAGGCCCCTCCCACAATCCCTCCCCAGCTGGCCAATCTCCCACGTCCCTCCCCACCCTCATTGTACACCTCTGGGGTCCCTTGGCCTGGCCTGCACCCTCTCACAATCTGGGACCACCCTTCAAGGGATGTCAGAGAGCTGGTTTCGGCCTGATCCCGCAGGCCAGGCCAAGGGACCTCATAAGTTCATGAATTCTTACACCAGGCCTCTAGCAACTTCATAATTTATATTCTTCTAACTAGAGGGCATCCCTGAGCCAGGGTGTCCTCATGAAGGAGGGATCATGGTATCTACTTGGAAAGATGTGAAGAGCCATTGCAAAGCCTCCAGTGGTGTGCCTGGGAAAGCATAGATACTCAACAAACAGCAGGTACTTTTCTTTTCCTTTGAGCTTTCATATCTGTTTTTCTATGTTTCCTCTTTAAGGAAAAGGCCTGTGTTTGTTTCATCTTCGTTTCTCCAGTCTGGTAGGGTGGTAGGTGCTCAAGAAATGCTTGTGGAATTGGTGAATGGTCTTAATGTTCCCGGGATGGAGTAACCGCTTATTCATTTCTATTTCCCTCTCATAAATTATTCTTGAAAGCACTTTGGCAGCGCTTTCAAGTTGGAGAGCTGTTCGCTTTGTAGTGGGTGGTTTCATGGAGTCAGATTTGAGTGTGGGGATTTGGAGGAATAGCCTGTTAAGCCGAAGGAAATGTGACGGCATTACAAATAAAACCAAGCAGGCCAAATGTACCGCAGACGCTCTAACTTAAAAGTACACCATAGTTTGAAGTTCATTACTGTGTTAATTTTCCATTACTGGGGGTACATTTGACAAGTGTTTATGAGATGGGATATATCCTCATTAAAGAAAAAAAAAGAAAGAAAGAAAGAAAAAAACAAGAAAAAACACATTCACACTGACTCTCAGAAAATCTAGTTTACATGAAAATATTTTCCCCTGCCAATGAATACACTCAATACCTAATTTGTTCGCAAAAGGAAAATGGTCTGGCGACTTGCCATTTCTTGAAAACACCTGATGTATTTAATCAGGGATCTTCTGTAAAATAAAACCAAGTGGATGTATATAGATAAAGAGATTTTTTATAATGAAATAGCTCATAGGATTATGAAGGCTGGCAAGATTCAAGATCTTCAGTTGGCAAACAGGAGACCCAGCCAGAATGCTGGCAGGCTTGCGACCCAGGAAGAGCTGTTGTTTCCATGAGAGTCTGGAAGCAAAAGAAAACTGGTGCCTCAGCTCAAAATCGGTCAGGCAGAAGAGTTCCCTCTTCTGCTGGTGGGTCAGCCTTTGGTTCTAGCCAGGCCTTCAACTCATGGGGCGAGGCCCCTTCACAGAGGGGAGGGCAATACGCTGTACCCCGTCTACCAATTCAAATGTTAACAGGCACGCCCAGAATGGCCCCGTCAATTTGACACGTGAAATTAACTATCACACCTGACAAGGTACAATATTCCATCACCAGGGAGATTTCTGTCCGAACTTAATACAGTGGTACCTCGAGATACGAGTACCCTAACATACGAGATTTTTGAGATACGAGCCGTCGAGCGAGCGAGTTTTGCTTTGAAATACGAGCAACATTTGAGATAGGAGTAATCTCGGGGATCGGCCGGCTGCACACGACCCACAAGTTTACCGAGACTCAAGCATCTCATAGTTTCCCACGCCTCAAGGTTACGGAACGAATTAAACTCGTATCTCGAGGTACCACTGTATATCAAGAGAGCCTTTTTTCAGCCAACTGTGTTGTTCTCTTTTTCTTCCCTCTTCTGTTTCTTCTCCGTAAATGATTTCTTTTCCCTCTTCTTTATGCAAACTGTTGGAGGACACACTTGGGGATGGAAACTACCCTTTGCCGTGTATTTAACCACATACTCTTTCACTCTGTCCCTACAAGAAGTCGAAAGGCCAGCAGGACTGTCGTCGAAGTGGCAACCGCCTGGGGAAAGCCACTGACACCCCAACTCTGTTGCTCTGCCTTGTCGAAAACCCAGTCTGGTCGGTGCCCCAGATATGGTCAGATTTGGGAGTTGTAACTTACAGAAAACATACAGATTTCGGTCCAAACCAGGAAGAAAACCTTATTAATTATAAGGAGAAGGACAGATGCCAAAGGATCCTCCAGCCAACGCATTCCTTCCTTTTAAGTTACATCAGAAATCGAAGTATAATCCAACCATCGTTTGGTGACTATGAATGCCGAGTAAGGAGGCCTTGATTTAAACAAGATGTCCGATGGCATCCAGCAATGAGTAACTAATGCTACAATTTTAACAATCAGCACCAAAAAAAAAAAAAAGGACAAATCTTGGGAACAAATTTCTCGAGAATTCTCTGCCAAAGTGCACTTCATGGGTTCTTTGTTTCTTCTTT
Organism: Lasiurus borealis; assembly: GCA_004026805.1. NCBI lineage: Eukaryota > Metazoa > Chordata > Mammalia > Chiroptera > Vespertilionidae > Lasiurus > Lasiurus borealis. The sequence continues at coordinate 16,025 of PVJN01026425.1, read as the reverse complement.
CGTATGCCAGGGTGACCAACTCCCTGTCTGTGTAACACATTATTTCTTTGCAAACTATTTAACAGGTCACTGTCTCATTAGTTTATAAGCTCTTCTGTGTTAGTAAGATGATACCCACATTTCTGTTGTTAATTGTTTTCTGTTTTCAAAGAGAATCTCGTTATTGGACTTTATTTTCACTAATATCCATTTAATCTTTATAATTTTTGTTAAATATATTTTATTAATTTTTTACAGAGAGGAAGGGAGAGGGATAGAAAGTTAGAAACATCGATGAGAGATATCGATCAGCCGCCTCCTGCACGCCCCCTACTGGGGATGTGCCCACAACCAAGGTACATGCCCTTGACCGGAATCCAACCCAGGACCTTTCAGTCTGCAGGCCAGTGCTCTATCCACTAAGCCAAACCGGTTTTGGCTAATCTTTATAAATTTTAAATATATTCTTATTTCTTTCAGAGCGGAAAGGAGAGGAAGAGATAGAAACATCAGTGATAAGAGAGAATCATCAATTGGCTGCCTCCAATCTGCCCCCTACTGGGGATCGAGCCTGCAATCTGGGCATGTGTCCCGACTGGAAATCAAACTGCGACCTCCTCGTTCATAGGTCGGTGCTCAACCACTGGGCCACACAGGCTGGGCCATTCAATCTTTATAGCAATTCGGTTCTGGCAATCTATGGCTGCTTATCACAAAATACCGTGACTTGGCCATAGCTGGTTTGACTAAATGGATAAAGCATCAACCTGCAGACCAAAGGGTCCCAGATTCTATTCTAGTCAAGGGCATGTACCTCGGTTGCAGGCTGCTCTCTGCAGGGTACATGTGGGAAGCAACCCATTGATGTGTTTCTCCCACATTGATGTTTCTCTTAGCCTTTCTCTCTTCCACTTTCTCTAAAAACCAATGGAAAAATATCCTCAGGTGAGAATAAAAAAACAACAACCATGTAGTGGCTAAAAACAAGAGCCATTTTTTTAATGTACATTCCCAATGTTATTTTCAGATTAAGTTTTGGATATAACTAACATTGGATGTTCTAATATTTTTAAATGGTGTTTTGAGACTCTCCTGAGAATATTTCGAAAGAGTAACTTTTATATTTCCTACTAAATACTCTTTACAAATGCACTGCCCCTTTGATATTTTTACTCCTTACCACTTATTCAAGCATATTCCTCCTGTGTTCCACCTTTTAGAAATCCAAAACATGATCAGCTAATTTATCTGTTAGACTGAGTGGTACAGTTAGGAGCTTAATCACAAGAAACAACAACAGCCTGTAATTATTGGAATGGAGAGTCTAGGTCAGTAGTTGGCAAACTCATTAGTCAACAGAGAGGCAAACCGTGGCTCAGAGCCACACGTGGCTCGCAAGCCGTGGTTTGCCAACCACTGGACTATCCCATCTTAAGATGTTAATGATAGCTAAAAACAGAAGGTGTTGTATTTTCTTAGTTAAGATCATTCTTCAGTGCCTTAAGGTAAAGGAATTGGTAGCTTTGAAATTCAAACATCAAGCAGTGTAAATAGTAAAAAAAAAAAAAAAATCTAGTCTGGGAAGGGAAGATTTGAAGGTGAGGAATTAATTGTGAGGAATTAATTCAGTTATAGGCAAACACATACCAACCCACAAGGCAATTCCTTTGAAGAAACTACCATTTGGTGACAGGCAGACCAGGAAGGTAAATATAAACTTACTAAAAAGACTTTTAAGTCATATTAATCTTTATAAAGCGTTTAGAATCTCTGGCAAAATTCCCATTCTAACAAGTAATGTTAAATAAAGAACCACAAGGCATTGAGGCATCTAGCCTTAGACCTCAAGCCTCGTGACACTGTTTTAAGAATCCCATAAGTGAAATCCATTAGATTCCTCATACTTCATGTTACTAAAATGTTGAGACCTCAGCAAACATTTTTTTCTTGTGGTTTTCCACAGAAAATCATGGGTGCAGAAATTGTTTTTGAGCTATGTACATTTACTCGACAAATCTTTGTTGAATGCTGCTATATGCCAGAAACTGACATAGGTGCTAGTGACACAACAGTAAATCATGTGGGAACTTTCCACAACCTCCTTCCTTCCTTCCTTCCTTCCTTCTTTATTTTTCTTCCTTCTTCCTTCCTTCCTTTCTTTTCTTCATATTTTCTCTCTCTCCCCCACTCTCTCTCTTCTTCTCTCCCTCCCTTCCTTCCTTCCTTTCCTTCTTTCCTTCTTTCCTTCCTTCTTCCTTCTTTCTTCCTTCTTTTTTCTTCATTTCTCTCTCTTTCTCTCCCCTTATCTCCTTCCCTCCCTCCCTTCCTTCTTTCCTTCTTCCTTCCTTCCTTTCTTTTTTTCATTTCTTTCTCTTTCTTCCTTCCTCTCTCTCTGTCTCTGTGTGTGTGTGTCTCTCTCTCTCACTTTCTCTCTCCCTCCCTCCCTTTCTTTTTCTCCCTCTCTCCCTTCCTTCCTTCCTTCCAACTCTTTTGCTATCACATCTTTCTACTATAGTTAATATTTAAAGGAACAAATTTCAGAGATATAAGGCTGGATTCTATAAAGAAAAACAGTTTTGGACACAGAGAAATGATGGAAGAAATGTTCCTATGTAAAGCAGAACTCTGACAGTAGCCACTCCTAATCCCAGATTTACTCTCTGCGAGCACTTTTTTCCTTAAGAAACTGTTTTTCAAATATTTGAAATGTAACTCTGAAATGTTGTGAATATAACCCTGAAATAGCTTGTGAATCATTATACCCCACCTTACTTTTTCCTCTCCCTTCTGAACTGTTGGCCAATGAAACAGTTTCATTTTCACTTTTTTCAAAATGATAGTATGAAAAAAACAGAAGTGAAAGTATGAATCATAATATATTCAGGCATACATAGTGACATATCCATTTATAACTCAGAAAACCACGGGGTATTTCCAAACTGATGTCATTCATAGAAAGAATCCCATGTGTTGTAGAGGAGTAAGAAAAATTACGCGAGTCCACTGGGGGATTCAGAACACATGTGGGATATTCCCAGATCATGATTTTTATTTTTAAAAAATTTTATTATGCAGATTGATCTCTATTTCAAATGTTTAATTTGATACACGTCTTAGAAATTACTCCCTGGATTCTGGGTTATGCTTTTTAATTCTGATAACTGAGATGGTGCTCAGGAGAGTTTACATTGGAAAGCATTGTTATATAAGCGGTTTAGATAACTCAAGGCTTTCTTTTTATTTTCTTTGTAAAGCTAAATAAATACCAAAATTACCATGGAATTCTGTACAGTCATCTAACTTCCAGAAAATAAACTTTATAAGAAAAAATTATAGTATCTGCTCAAATTGTTAACATTGATTCTATTTTACTCTTTTGTGGGAAGAGAAATAAATATATACATATTTTTTCCAGCTAAACATTAGAAGTGGATATTTCTCTTCTCTTCACTAGGATCAGTTTTTTTAAGAACTTAAGCTTATAGTATACATTAAATATTATATGTTTAACATATACGATATATGTTAAATATATTGAATAAAAGATTGATACTACACAGATTAAACATTATCTAGAACAGTGGTTCTCAACCTGTGGGTTGCGACCCTTTGAGGGTCAAATGACCCTTTCACAGGGGTCGCCTAAGACTATTAGAAAACACCTATTTCCCATGGTCTTAGGAACCAACATACCGCTCCTCGGTGTAGCAAAATGTAGCAATGTAGTTTACTGTTGTTATATGAAGACTGTTGCCCATTCTACACCACGATTCAAGAAAAAATTTCATTTATTTGTCATTAGAAATAAATATTTCACAATATATAATTACATATTGTTTTTGTGATTAATCCCTATGCTTTAATTATATTCCATTTGTAACAACAAAAATACATCCTGCCTATCAGATATTTACATTACAGTTCATAACAGTAGCAAAATGACAGTTATGAAGTAGCAATGGAAATAATTTTTTGGTTGGGGGTCACCACCACATGAGGAGCTGTCTTAAAGAGTCGCAGCATTAGGAAGGTTGAGAAACACTGATCCAGAAGATACTTTCTTCCTGATTATCTACACTTGCGTGGAAAACACGTGGGCTGTCTTAGTTACGCCATATCTGCAGCTACATTGCTGGATGGTTGAGAGTTTGACCTTGATCCTGATATCCAGTGAGGAGGCCAGACCAGTTGTCTCCTTTTTGAATCAGTGAATGTCCCTGGTTCCCCTTCAGCCAATGTCCTCAATATGGGTGACTCCATACGGTCACCCCACTCAGTTCCAGGTAACACCACTAGTTTTCTCTTTGGTTCTCAGTCTTAGCATGAACGCAGTGGTTTACTCACAGTATTTAATCCTGATGCCGGTATGAACTGCTTTGCCATCCTGAATCTTTCAGTGGGGCTGCAGGTGAATCCTGCCAATAGGGTGGTCTTACCCCAAGTGATGGAGGAACAAACTTTAAATGTAACAGAAGATTACATTTCTCCCATACTACAGTGGTACCTCGAGATATGAGTTTAATTCGTTCCGTAACCTTGAGGCGTGGGAAACTATGAGACGCTCGAGTCGCAGTAAACTGGTAGGTCGTGTGCAGCCAGCCCATCCACGTGATTACTCCTATCTCAAATGTTGCTCGTATTTCAAAGCAAAAATTGCTCACTTGATGGCTTGTATCTCAAAAATCTCGTATGTTAGGGCACTTGTATCTTGAGGTACCACTGTATAAACAAATAAGATGTTCACATGGATTAAAGACCTAAGGCTCAAAGCAACCCTTGAAAGTTGGGGGGCAGGGGGAAATGTAGGAGATTATTTCAAAACATTAAAGATCCTTCATAAAAAAAGATTTCTTAAAAATGTAAAATGGGCCAAGACCGGTTTGGCTCAGTGGATAGAGCGTCGGCCTGCAGACTGAAAGGTCCCAGGTTCGATCCTGGTCGGGGGCATGTACCTTGGTTGCGGGCACATCTCCAGTGTGAGGCATGCAGGAGGCGGCTGATCGATGTCTCTCTCTCATCGATGTTTCTGACTTTCTATCCCTCTCCCTTCCTCTCTGTAAAAAATCAATAAAATATATTTTATAAAATGTAAAATGGTTCATCCGTTGTAACAAATGTACCACTCTGGGGGAGATGATTATAATGGAAGAGGCTGAGCCTGTGTAGAAATAGAGGGTATATGGGAAATCTGTATGCCTCTGCTGATTTTGCTATGAACCTGAAATTGCTGCAAAAAATAAATAAAATTTACTAAGCAAAAAGAACCATTACTTAGTACAAACTAAAAGAGGAATAACTTTCATGACATTAACATTTTAGGTTTCTATACACGGGAAATTATACACAAAGTTAAATAGCAAACTAGAGACAGAGAAATTATTTACAAGATATGTGAGAAATAATTGGCACCTAGAATATGTAAAAAGTTCCAATAAGTAAGCAAAAGACAAAAATTCCAGTAAAGAAATAAATATAAACTTTCAGTTCGCGGAAGAGAAGTTCTGTATAACCAATAAAAATAGAGGGGAATCTATAGCCTGCTAGTAATAGAAACATGCAAATTAACACAAGATACCCTTTTATGTCTCTCCGACTGGAAAAAAATTCAAAAGCCTGACCATGACCATGACAAGTGTGGCGGGGAGCTAGCAGGGAACAAGAACATTGAAAGTCTTAATGTTAATTATTTTAATGCTCATGATGCTTGATGAACACTGAAGTCTTACTCGAGGGAAGGTAGTTTACCTTTGAGAAGAAAAGTATAAGAGGTTGAAAGGGCAAGTTTTGGAAAGTATTTTGGCAATGTCCAGAAAAATTTGAAGCTATGACCCACAGCAAGCCAACTTCTAAAGTATAAACCCCAGAAAAATTCTTGCTCAGGGATACAAAAACATTTATCTCCGCATATTTCCATAATTCCAAAATGTCCTCCGTTGGGAAAACGGATCCTCTTAGTTTCATTGTGTTGAGACCAAGCATGTGTTTCCTCTACCGGGTCTTACAACTCCCTTCTTTTTCTTTTTTAATTTTTATTTATTTTTTTATTAATGTGTTACATGTATACATATCTTCCCATTGCCCATCCCCTCCCAGGCATACCTTAACCCCTCCAGTGTCTTGTGTTCATTGGTTATGCTTATATGCATGCATATAAGTCCTTTGGTTGATCTCTTATCTACCCCACCTCTCCCTAACCTTCCTGCTGTAATTTGACAGTCTGTTTGATGCTTTACTGCCTCTGTATCTATCCTTTTGTTCATCAGTTTACAATGTTCTTTATTATCCACAAATGAGTGAGATCATGTGGTATTTCTCCTTCATTGACTGGCTTATTTCACTTAGCATAAGGCTCTCCAGTTCCATCCAGGTTGCTGCAAATGGTGAGAATTCCTTCTTTTTTATGGCAACATAGAATTCCATTGTGTAGATGTACCACAGTTTTCTGATCCACTCATCTGCTGACGGGCACCTAGGCTGTTTCCAAATTGTAGCTATTGTAAATTGTGCAACTCCCTTCTTTAGGAAGTTGACAATCAGGCACTGAACCTATCTTCTTGCTCCCACATACTCTTCCCTTCCCTCCCTCCCTACACCCCCTATTCCCTTGGCCAAGATACCTGGTCAATGCCCCCAACTCCTCCTTCATTTTGCCTTTTCTAGAAATCTTGCTTGACTTCTCCTTCAGACTTGGGTTACTGGTAATTGATAGCCAGAAACATTATCCTGCCTCGCACTTCCTCCTAGCCCACTACCTGCTTAAATGAGGAGGGACAGAGAAAGGAAAATATATACAGGGGGGAAAAAAAAAACAAATATTTTCCTACCACGTTCTTGTCCTAGCAAATTTTTGGACAGTGATACCCACATGCAAATTGGTGCCTGGGTCTGTGGGTGGGGTGAGGAGGGAGCATGAGTATCTGGTGAATCTCTTGACTCATCTGGAAGTTTGGACTCATGCCCATAGAAGATACATCTTCATCCATCAATAACCTTCTGCTGCCTTCTTTCTTCCTACCCTAGGAAGCTGACCTTGGCATGGGTAAGGGCAATATCTCTTCTGATGCAGATTGTCACTGCAAGATTACACATAGCTGGTTACCCTGGGCAACCTTAAGACCCCTGTATAGAGAAGAGTGGCTGTCAGTAACTGCAGGCAACTTGGGTGGTCCAGCCATTCTCTTCCTCTCTAATCCATATCTTTCTTCAAATCTCTGTGCTCAAAAGGTCAGAGGTAGCCCCCTGCTCACATTTGGAGAGATGATAATGCGGTTGGCTGCCATATTGGTTGGTGTTCAGCCCTCCCATCTCCCAGGATCTCCATCTTTGCGGCTTCCCTTTTATGATAAAACAAGTGAATAGATAAATGAATGAAAAGTAAATAACCCCCCACCCCCATGCCTCTTTTAGTGAATCAATGTGAAGAGCTGGGTGTGTACTTGTCCCATTTTCTCTTTGGTCAATCACTTAACCTGTTTGTTTGTTTTTTTCCGTGGGTAGGGTTTGCTTTTTGTTTTACATTTCAGGTTGAGAGAAGTCACAGTTCATCAACACACCAGATGACAAAAGATAATCACGGTGGGCACTTTATTTCATCTTTCCAGCGAGCCTGTGTATGTAGACTTTCCTCTTGCCAGCCTCTCTGTCTTCTACAAAATACCTGGTCTCTGTTTCCAGTCCCTGAAGATAATGTGAAGGGTGAGCTGATGTGGTTCATTTCTGGGAAGCAATTTCCAACAGGATAGATCCTCGGGGCAGATGCCCGTATTTACCAAGAGCAATCATGGTGTTATCTGTCAGCACAATTAGCTTCCTATTGATTTTGCCATAACCATGCTTGTAGATCAATGAATAACCTCAGGTTTGGTGTCTCCAGGAAATAAATGGTTCCACGATCCTCCGCATGTTAACTAAAGCCTTGCTGAGCACAACAAAGGACCATTACACTTCTGGCGGGGTGCAGAAAACCGCAACACCTTTTGGAACTGGGGGTTCACATCAGCATCGTTAATATGGATCCTGATGACAAATGCCCATGTGGGTTCTGTGGGTACTGGGAACTTGCTAGCTTTTTATATTTTTAATATATTTTATTGATTTTTTACAGAGAGAAAGGGAGAGGAGCAGAGACCAGTTTGGCTCAGTGGATAGAGCGTCTGCTTACGGACTGAAAGGTCCCAGGTTCGATTCCCATCGGGGGCATGTACCTTGCTTGCGGGCACATCTCCACTGTGGGGCGTGCAGGAGGCGGCTGATCAATGTCTCTCTCATCAATGTTTCTGACTTTCTATCCCTCTCCCTTCCTCTCTGTAAAAAATCAATAAAATATATTAAAAGAAAGAAAGAAAGAAAGAAAGAAAGAAAGAAAGAAAGAAAGAAAGAAAGAAAGAAAGAAAGAAAGAAAGAAAGGGAGAGGAATAGAGAGTTAGAAACATCGATGAGAGAGAGACATTGATCAGCAGCCTCCTGCACGCCTCCTACTGGGGATGCTCCCGCAACCAAGATTCATGCCCTTGACCAGAATCGAACCTGAGACCTTTCAGTCCATAGGCTGCCGCTCTATCCACTGAGCCAAACCGGTTTTGGCTGCCAGCTTTTTATTTTTTTCATCCTAGCCATTCCTGTCCCTGTTCAGTATATCACCTACATCAGCGGTTCTCAATCTGTGGGTCACGACCCCTTTGGGGGTCGAACGACCCTTTCACAGGGGTCGCCTAAGACCATCGGAGAATGTAGATATTTACATCACGATGCATAACAGTAGCAAAATTTCATGGTTGGGGGTCACCACCACATGATGAACTATATGCAAGGGCCGCGGCCTTAGGAAGGTTGAGAACCACTGGCCTACATTCCCGTGAGGGTGCTCACCTCCCTCATAGGTAAGCTGCTTTCTTGCCTTCCTAACCATCCTTTGAACGAACTTCTTTTTCAGGAGCTTGATCTTCAGCTCTGAAAAAATGCCCTTCTTTTCCTTCTCTGCACCCTCCTGGTTTCAACAGGAGAGACCACATAAGCTGTTTTTTAGGTTTGGCTTTAACAGGTTGTATTTGTTCACTTTACTTCAAATGTGCTTTGATTCATCTCACAGTCTATTATGAACATCCCCCACATTTGGGACATTTAAATAAGCTATAGATCATTGTGTATGCCTGTGTGTGTGTGTGTGTGTGTGTGTGTGTGTGTGTGTGTGTGTGTCTGCATGTGTGCATACAATGCTATAAATGGCATTATGTGTTTACATGTTCTGTATCAAATGTGATTTTTTTATGTAAGTTAGCCTTCTAGACCTGAAATCACCCTGTAACATACAGTTTTCATTTGAATAATTGCTGCCACATTTATTTGCAAAAACAGTTGAACAATTCACACGCCTACCACCAAAGTCAGAAAACGTTTCTAGCCCAGAGTACTTGTCAGCAATGGTTGTTACTGCTTGTTCAAAACCTTTACCAGCCCAACAGCTGAAACACATGGCGTCTCACTGTCGTAAATCCCGAACAAAAGGAAGCCTGAGGATCTGAACGTCTCAGCTGCAAGCACCGGCGTCTCTCTCTCTCCACCTGACCCTGGGTGAGGCCTGCATTCCTCCTCGCAGAGGCCTGAGAAAGTGAGAAACAGCCAGGGTTTCCTTCATGAATGTTTTCTTTAAGCGCCACGGAATTATGTCAACTGTTATTATAAGGAAAGGCCATTGAGACACCAGTGTAAAAAGGAAAAGGTGTGTCCACCGGCTAAAATAAATAAAAGGGCAAAACACATAGAAACGGTCACAATAGCCCTGAGGAAGCAGGCAGGACAGAGCCAGGCTCTATGCTTAGAAACTCGGGGTGTCTCCTGATCTTGTTCAACTTCATTTTGAAAAGTAAACATCGGACGGTCCTGAAAAGGTCTGAAAGTGGTGACGATTATTAAAGAGGTTTTCAAAAGCGTATACATTGTGCTCCTTCCTTGGTGCCCGCTTGATACCAATCACTGCAGAACTCTTCATGACGAATGAAAGCGTGACCCAGCGAAAATGAGACAGCACAACTGATGGATAAGCTTTACCTGATCTCATCGGACAGCGCCACAGAAATTGAGGCGATTGTAAAACTTGAACACTCTGCGTGTTCAGTCAACGTCTGTGAGAAATGTTCCTTCCTCAGTGGCAAGTGATTCGTCCCATTGGAAACAGTCCTGTCAGTTGACCAGAGCAATGAATTCACTTTGAGAGGGTTTTACAATGGAATTCTATGCTGCCATGAAAAAGAAGGAATTCTTATCATTTGCAGCAACCTGATTGGAACTGGAGAGCCTTATGCTTAGTGAAATAAGCCAGTCAATGAAGGAGAAGCATCACATGATCTCACTCATTTGCGGAGAATAAAGAACATTGTAAACTGATGAACAAAAGGATAGGTACAGAGGCAGTAAAGCATCAAACAGACTGTCAAATGACAGCAGGAAGGTTAAGGAGAGGTGGGGTAGATAAAAGATCAGCCAAAGGACTTGTATGCATGCAGATAAGCATAACCAATGGACACAAGACACTGGGGGGCTAGGGTATGCCTGGGAGGGGGGTGGGGCAATGGGAAGATATATATACATGTAACACATTAATAATAAAAAAGTCTGAGATCAAAAAAATAAAAATAAAATAAAGTCATTGAAATGTCCCAAATCTTATCAATTGTATATGGAGGAAGAGAAAAGATCGAAGAAGATGATGCCACAAGGACAGCAATTGCCACAGGAATAGAATGTTCTACCTCAAACACAACAGTTTTTGGTGGCTCACTGGATAGTACTGCTGCAGGAGATGAGAGCAGAAAATAATGGTCTCCTACTATGTAAAATAGAAAGAAAAAATAACACGAATTAGGATATATTGATGGAAAACAGTGTAGAGAAACCTTTTTTTCTGGAATAGCATATGCACCTTTCTATTAGCTTCTCACGTGGTATTGTGGTTTGTGGGTATACACTTCAACCTCACCTGTTAAATGATAGGAGATTATACAGACAGGAGACTCTTTTACTCCTCCTTATAAAGTCCCAAATCTAGCACAGTGTCAGGTGCAGAGTACATGCTCTGTAAATGTTTAACTATAGAAACTCAAACTTTATGTAGGATGCTACACCCCTGGAAACATGGATGTTGCTAAATCTGTTGATACATCAGGGCTAGGAACTGAATTGTGTGAGTTTTCCCTTGCCCCTCGCCAAATTCGTATGTTGGAGCCTTCACCCTCTATGTCAGCGGTTCTCAACATGTGGGTCGCGACCCCTTTGGGAGTCGAACAACCCTTTCACAGGGGTCGCCTAAGACTATTGGAAAACACCTATTTCCCATTGTCTTAGGAACCAACACACCGCTCCTCGGTGTAGCAAAATGTAGCAATGTAGTTTACTGTTTTCATATTAAAACTGTTACCCATGCTACACCACGATTCAAGACAAAATTTCATTTATTTGTGATTAGAAATAAATATTTCACAATATATAATTACATATTGTTTTTGTGATTAATCACTATGCTTTAATTATGTTCAATCTGTAACAACGAAAATGCATCCTGCATATCAGATATTTACATTACAGTTCATAACAGTAGCAAAATTACAGTTATGAAGTAGCAACGGAAATCATTTTATGGGTGGGGGTCACCACCACATGAGGAGCTGTCTTAAAGGGTCGCGGCATTAGGAAGGTTGAGAACCACTGCTCTGTGTGATTTTATTTGGAGATGGGGATTTGAGGAAGGAACTCCGGTTAAATGAGGTCATAAGAGCCAAGTCCTGATTCAATAGGATTGATGCCCTTACAAGAAGAGGAAGGGAGAGATCTGGCCACACAATCACTAGGAAAGTTAAACACGCATCCATGGAGACGCGGCCATCCATGAGCCAGGAACAGAATCTGGTTGACGCTTTGATCTTGGACTTCCAGTCTCCAAACTGGGAGGAAATAAATTTCTGTTGCTGAAGCCACAGTCCACTGTTTTTTGTTAAGAGAACCCAAACAGACTCAGACAATCAATAACCCTGTACACTTTCTGGTGCTTTTCGCTGGTTTCATAACAATGAACAAAACCAAAGAAAAATGGCTTTCCTCAAGTCATAATGATCATCCAAGAATGAATGTGAGCAGAATATGTGACATGTATGAATTTAACAGTAACCAAAAGCTTGAGGATGGTAAGTAATAAAGTTAAGAAGCGGAAGAAAACTAAAATATAAGTCATAAATTACTTTTAACACACAAAAAAAAATTATTTGCCCTGCATCTCCTTTGAAAAAGGACTCTTTTATTACGTTTTTTTTTTACCTTTGATAAAGCTTGAACCCATACTGACCTAATGCAAATGTCCCATTCTCTTTCTTAGATTTCATCAAAGATCTGTAACAAGTTGTGTAAGTGTTAACTTTTAAACTATAGCGGGTCTTAGGATCTCATAATGTTAAAGCATCGTTTCATTTTAAAATTATGAGATGCTATAGAAACCTGCTGCTGTTTATATCAATTGGCCTGCGGTAAAATTGGTTTTGTTATACATCATTTCTCTTAAAGTCAAAGAACTAACCGAGAACCTTAAGTGAGGGTTTACTGTATAGTCGTCGCCCTTATCCACAGTTTTGCTTTCCTCGGTTTCAGTTACCCACAGTCGACTGCTGTTCGAAAATATTATATAGAAAATGCCAGAAATAACCACTCATTTTGAATGATCCTAAATAGCATAGTGAGTTTTCAAGCCATCCTGCTTCGTCCCACCTGGGATGTCCATCATCCCTCTGTCCAGTGTATCCATTCTGTATACATCCCATTAGTCACTTAGTAGCCCACTCCATTTTCCAATCAATTACCAGATATTTTGAGGGAGAGGAAGAGAGATATTCATAGTACTATTTATTATCACAGTATATTGTTATAATTGGTCTATTGCATTATTATTGCTGCTAATCTCTTATTGTGCCTCATTTATGGGTTGAACTTTATCATAGGTCTGAATGTACGGGAAGAAACAGTATGTATGGGGTTCAGTACTACCCACAGTTTTAGGCTTTTGGAATGCATACCCCCAGGACAAGGGGGGTCTCTACAGCCCTAATGCAATTTATAAACTGGAGAAAAGAACCCCTTCCAATGGTCTTTATGAAGCACAGGGTCCAACAGAAAAAAGAAATGTCATTTATTTCCTCTTATATCTCATAATACGACATACTTTTATGTGGAATTGGACATCAGAAATTTGCAAACCAAAATTAGCATGACAACAGTTGGCAACTTTATCCTCACTCTAGATTCTTTGAATGAAAGTTGACTATAGGAAGCAGAGGGATGGAACTCACAAAGGTGTCACAACAATGAACATGCTGGTAGAGGCTGAGAAGTCCAGACCTAAGTACTTTCTCACAGTGACAAACTTTTAAAGCAGTGACCAGAAGGATGTTCTGAGCACAAGGCTGCTTGACTTTTATAACAATGGGAGCAACTGAAGTAGGACGGTGGTTTTTGTTCCTCTGAAGGTAAGGACTTTTTTCTTTCTTTCTTTTTTTTTATTGTTCTTCTTCAAAAATGGGATTTACCCCACTCGGTCGCTGGCCTGACAATACCAGTAATTTCTAGGGCATCCTGACATATTTGTCATCATCATCTTTCCAACAACTTTAAGAACGGTCACAGTATTGCATGACCTTTTTTTAGACACGACAGTCCTGAACTGTTTTATAGTACCTGAGCCTTCTTATTGATGATTCTGAGTCTCGTGCATTGAATGTGTTGCTTTTTCCTATGGCAAAAAACTTTGAAAATATAATTCTCAGTTTTATTCTTCATTATATTACTTTATCCTAAAATGTATGTTGGAATAGATGCTCCATGCTATGTAGTACTGCATCAGATAGAGAACGTTTATAATTGGGTCAGTACACACTGTTTCTAGGCACCGCCAAGGAAACAATTATGTTATACTACATTAGAATATCACCAAAGTAAGGGAACTGGATGATTCATTGGGAGCATGGTTGCCATCCTCAGTGCTTTCAGTGGCCCTAAATTGAGGGCTCAGAAGACAGGTGCAGTTGTGAAAATCTCTTTGAGCGGTCGGTCATAAGGGACTCTCTTTCAAAACACAAAAGCATCGCAAAGGAGAATGTGTTCGACCAAGAGAAAAGAAAATATGGAAAGCTGCCGGAAACCAAACATTGTCTCACTAATAGAAAGATGTGGACAGGAGACCAGAGGCTGGTCAACCTTAACTGCTCTGAAAGGTCAGAGCTAATCACTCACTATTTAGCTGAAACATTGTTAGCTGAAGCAGCCTCTACCTGTTTGTTTCATGTTAATTTCTGTTCTTGTAATTTCCGGCCTAAAGGCTGTGGGTGTGTCCCAAAGTCTTAATAAAAGGGAGAAAAAGACCAGAGCCAGGGGTAGTCTTATCAACTAGAGGAAGGCTCCCGCCTGGCCCCCCAATATCGCCAAATTAATGCTTTTCTAGTCTCTCTTTTCATTTCCATGCGGCCTTCTCCAGAACCCGAACCCTGACCTGGAATCCTGAACCATGCAGGACATGGAAAGAGGTTCCCACAGAAGCATAAAGGAACAGACTAAAGCCCTCCTCCTCTCTGAGATTGCAGGCCAATGGTCATCCATGAGTCTGAGGGAGAAAGGGAAGCTGGTCCACACGACCCAATGGGTAAAATAACAACCATTTGCAGCTCTACAGGATAGAGACAGCCGTGGGAGAATGGCAGGACATTGGGAAGAGACACCTGGATCCGAAAAGGAAGAAGTTGGGCATCTTCGGCCATTGTGCCAGAGAGAGAGAACTGTCAGAAAGATCAGGAGTTTGTTGGCATGGAAAAGAGGAACTCTCTGCTCCCTATACCAGCTACTGATGCAGTGTCCTATACTGTATCATTCAGTCAAGCGGGACCCATTATTGCTTCCTGTGAATGAGCTAATAGAGAAGAATACAACACTGAACAAGCACAGGATTCCTGTCCTCGCACAGCTTACAATCTAGTGAGCAAACAGATCCCCTACTCACCTGCCTTTTCTCCTTTCCTGCCTCCTTGGCTGGTTCTTCCTTATCTCCTAACCTCTGGATTCTGGGGTTCTCCAGATCCCAGTCCCTATGCTGCTTCTCTCTTCTATCTACATATTTATTCTAGTTTCTCTCATCCTGTCTCGTGGCCCTAAGTACTGTTCACACACTAATGACTCCTGAATTTACATCTCCAATTGGAACCTCTCCTCAGAATTTCAAACGGCTGCCCAACAAATCCACTCGGAAGGCATTTCAGATGATGGACATTGAACTCCTGATAAACACCTATCTGTCCTTCTCCAGTCCTCCCCGCCAAATATAATAACACCTTCCTTCTTGGAGTTGTCAATCAAAACTCTGAGCACCATCTTCAATGTATTCCCTTCGTTTACACTCTACAAATAAAAATTGTCAGCAAATTCTAATTCCTCTATCTTCAGAATGTGTCCAAAATCTGGCTGTTTATCAACCCAGTCCAAGACACAATTATCTTTCCCGAGAGCATCACAATTACCACCTGTTTCAAATGTCTGTCCAGCTTCAACATATTCTCCAAAGTGCAGATATAGAGATTCTACTGAAACAATGCCTTAGGTTTTTTATTTTATCTTTATTGAATTTATTGGGGTGACATTGGTTAATAAAATTATATAGGTTTTAGGTGTATAGTTCTACAATATGTCATCTCTATACTGTATTGTGTATTCATCACAAACTATTACTTTTTAAATATTTTATTTATTTTAAAGGGTGGGGAGAGAGAGAGAAAGGAGAGAGAGAGAGAGAGAGAGAGAGAGAGAGAGAGAGAGAGAGAGAGAAAGAGAGAGAGAGGAGAGAGAGAGACATGGATTGTTGTCCCACCCATTCATGCACATATTGGTTGACTCTCATAGATGTGCCCTGACCAGGGACAGAACCCACAACCATGACTGCATTAGGATGATGCTCCAACGAACTGAGGTACCCATCCAGGGCACTATGACTTTTTATTTGCCCACTTTCCAAGTTCATTCATACA
>PVJN01026424.1:0-29046 GCA_004026805.1 Lasiurus borealis | reverse complement strand
TAATTTCTGTGTCTAGCAATCATAAAGTATTTGAACATAGACTCCAGGTTATTTTTCCCCAGGCATCTTATACTAGTAAATCCCCCAAATTCTGAGTAAGAGAAAAAAGCTTATTCTGGCTAACCTGAAATTTCCCTAAATAACAAAGGAATTCTGGTCAGTGAGCAGAGATAAAGGAAACAAATATCATTAAAGGCAATGCAGTCAATTTGTTGGCCTTTTAGAAATTATAAATATTTATATAAAAGTAAGTAACATATCCCCACTTCAGTTAAAAAATACAATAAAGAACCAAATGAGTGGGAGTTTTGCAAGCTGTGGTGTTTGCTAAAACATGGCAAGAGCACAATGCCATAATCCCTAAATAGCTGAAATCAATCAAGGAAGTGAAATGTGAAGTTTGACATTTTTAATATATTACAGTATTTACCTCAATACAAGTGACATAATTAAGGTAAATTAAATAGAGGAGAGAAACAACTGAGCTGTAGCTAAATCATGTTTCAGTCAGTGTTCAAAGTTTCCTTTAAAATATGTTCAGAATTTTTTAAATTCTGGAATAATTAGAAGTTAGAATTTTTAGAAAATAGAACTTATCACTCATTTCAAGTTGATGAATTGATATTCTTTCATTAATTTATATTCCTGTGACAATAACAGAGATTGTATACTTTTGAATAACATTAACATATAAAAATAATTATGGTTGTAGACAAAATTCTCTTGAAAAAATTACTAAAAATTAGGCTGATATCCTGAGAATAGAGTATTTACTATATATTCTCTGATTGTAGTATTTTCCTGAAAATTTATTTAAGGTCCACTACTGACATTGTTTTAGTCAATTATAATAAAAGGTAGAGAAGAAAGAAAAACATTTGAAAATAGTTACTTTTTTAAATACAAAGATCTTTTTCTTTTTACTTCAGTGTGTAATCAAGGGACATTTTAAAGCCCACACAATGTAAAAACTGTAATAAAAGGATGACGTATACAGATGCAAATACTTTAAGAACTATGCAATGATTTTCTTTTTCTTCTCAGTTTTAGAAGATACAAAAAAATCAGATTAAATAATATAAAGCAAATATTGACCATCAGCAAGCAAACATTTATACTCAGAAAAAAATACAAACTAACAAATAATATGAAACAATGCTCAATTTCAATTGGTTTCTAAAAAATTAATCAAAACAACACTTTAAGTTATATAACTGTGAAAATATATTGGAAACATCTTAAACATAATCCCTATTAATGGAGTAAATGTCATGGTATTGGTACTTTCATGCTGATTCCATGACCATATGTATTTTACACAATTTTCTTTTTAAAAATTATAACTTGGAAACATACTTTTAAAAATGAGTAATTCATGTTTGTTTGTGTTGTTTTTATTTTTGTTGTCAGCCTTTCATTCCAAATTAAAATCTTGATACAATTTTCAGTAGCTATTATATCTGTCTATTCTCAAATTTATCTTGTCCTGTGACTCCTTCTGGGGATGAGATCAAGTTGTCATTCACTTCTCTGTTGAATGCAGACAGGACTCTGTGCCTTGTTGGGCACACAACGTGTTAAGTGGGATAGATATGTGTTAAGAACACAAATTGTTACGTAAGCTGCAGAATTAATAGGCAAAATAAACACAATATAATGCATTTGTTTGTCAAGGCTCCTGATATTTAGAGCAAGATTACTCTTAAAATGCTGATGAAACTACTTGTGCAGTAAGTGCTCTGATGTTTGTTTGCATCGAATCATTTATTTCCCCATAGCGATTGTATAAATATCCTCTCTTCAGAGCTAAAGATTCATAAGCCTGTATTATAGAATGTTGTGTCCCTAAGAAGCAGAGTAAGGGCACAGCGCACTAATTCAGTTTGTCCTTCTTTGTCATCTCTGCAAAGTTCCAGTGTTGAGCCCCATGCTTCAGGTGTCAGTCAGTGCGCAAAGCAGTCCTGGGAGGAGGTAGCTTTGAACTTACCTAACGGATGTGTCTCACCAGGCTTAGGGTGTCCCTGCATCAGTGGCCCCAGAGGCTGTGGCTCACGTGTGGTGCAAACCTCTTCTTCTGCATGTCATCTCCAGTTGACAGAGCCATCCTGTCAGCGCTGACTGTAACAGAGTAGTGCCCCCTTAACTCTCCTTGGGGGTAATTTATCTTCTAGATTCTTCCTAAGATTTTAACATAACTTTAAGTATAGTTCTGAAAACCCGGACACAAGGACACTGCAGAGGAAAGAGAGAAGGCCGTGTCATTTTTACTATGGGTACACAAAATATCTCTGTAAAGAGGGGTGCTGGGCAGTCAGGTGGGAAAGATAATTTCTGACATGGAATCTTAAATTAGAATACTGATTAAGAAATACTAATATTTATTAGTAATGGGTATCAGTAGAATAATAACAGAATACCGATTAGCTAATTTCAAAAGGAAATCTCGGAATCATCTTTTCATTGCCATTCCCATTATCCTTATTTTAAGATTTAAAATCCTAAGCCCTTGGGTGACCTTCATATTAAAATGCAGAAGTGGCTGCCCAAGCATCTTAAAAGTATGGCAGTCTTGGTTTGGGTATTTGATTTGATTTCTCGGAAAAGTGTTGTAATCTTGTTTGAAGATTTCCAGGTGAATGCTTGAAATATAGATGGATGATACAAGCCCATGCCAGGCCTGACATAGGGATGCACAGGACAAATAGTTGCTAAGACAAGCGAATGGATGAATAGCTAATATCAATGTGTCCACTTGTGTTCAGTGCTTGTAGATTTTAAGATAGTGTCATATGTTAAGTAGGTTAGCCTGCAACCATCATGGTGTTTCAATTTGGGCTAATTTTTGTAAATTACTTGATATGAGAAATTTTACATTGGGCCCAAGATTGAGAACTGAAGCAAGATGTAAGTTTCAAAGATCACAAACCTCTCTCTTTGACAATATCAGCATGACAAACAGATAGCCTCCCCTTCTCCCATTATCAGGGACTTAAAATCTCTCCCGCTCATTTTGCACCATTCTTCACTGGGTGATCGCGATGTTCACAATTCAGAATGGTTTCTAACAGTAGTTCTGGTTGTCACGTTCAAGTTCCAGATAGCTAGAGAGAGAAAGGGCTTAGATCAGCACACTCCCTCCTTTTTAACGATGTGCCTTGCAATAAGCATACAACATTTCCACTTCCATATTCCTAGGCAGATGTGACCATATCTAGCTGCAAGAGAGACTGGATATTATGATCTGTGAATGAGCAGCAATGTGTTAAGCTACGGTTCTATTACAAATTGATTGAATAAAACATTGGAGAGCGTATTCTCTGCTGTAAATCCCTATTCAGATATGGACTGAATTAACCTTCTAGTTATATTTTAAAAATTTAAAAGTTTGCCCACAAAATAAATATTTTTCTGAATAATTAATTTACCTATAGAAAAGACACAATGCTATGTGAAGATGTGAGTTAACTTTCTTACTATTTATATTTGTGTAATCAGATAAAAAGAAAACATCAGAATTTCCTAGGTAAAATATTAGTATAAAGTTTAATTTTTAAAGTATCCTAGATATAATCGCTGAGCACTTAAAATCTAAGTCCCACTGTCTTCCTTTGGACCTTCCTTATGCTGAAGGGAGTGAATGCTTTAAAATTAGAACTAGACTTAGCCAATTGTCTGATAGCTCAAAGTCTGGACATAAGTTGGAGTCTTCACAGGTGAATGTGGTTACAATATAGGTTGGAAGGTTGAATTTTATTACATAATAAAGATCTCTTCTTTACTCCTTCCAAAATGTTCATCAGCCTTCTCTCCCTTACACTACCTCCAGAGTGCATGGGCACACACACACACACACACACACACACCCCACACACTCATATCTTAGTAGACTCTTCGTACTCCCTTACACAGTCCTGGACAAAAGAATTGTTGAGTTGTCTATGAAAAAGGGCATTTAAGCAAACAAAATATCTGCACAGCCCTTAATCACTCAGTTGTTACTCACCATCTGCTTCACGTACTCCAAGCTGATGAATGGTGTCAAACGGAGCTCCAATCTCTGGATTTAAAAAATAAAGTCCTGTTGTTACCTTTCTCCCAGACCAACATTGTATTATTTGACTGTCTGAAATAAAAATTATCTTTCCATAAGCATAATTGCATACCAAAGTAATTTTTAAAAGGCACATTTTAGGTTTGGAATAGAAAACAGAAGGGAAAAAAAACATTTCCACCTTCCTTTTTGGTACAAAGATTAAAATGTGTCTAAATATTACTCTCCCAGAAATGATTCATTACGTGATCTCCACATTTTCAGTTTAACTTACCTACTTCTTTTTCATTTAGGAGAGGATTAGAAACACCACTTCTCTTCTTCACTCCCCAACCTCAGCCCCCACATTCCTCTCCTCCTCATTTGCTGAGTGCAGGTTATAAGTCACACAAATGTGCTGGGAGCTGTGGACTTAAAGAAACATAAAAAAAAAGTTTTTGCCTTGAGAGAGCTCAGATTTTAGTAGCCATGTAGATGTGTGAGTGGATTAATTTTAACAGTAGCCCTTAAAAGTTCTAATGGAGCTACTACTAAGTCATTTGAATGCCATAAAGGATAAAGGGTCCAACTCTCACAGGGGAATCATTATGCAGTTTTCACTTCATTAAAGTAGGATTGCTAGTGTCTACTAAATATTATCCAGCAGCCCAAGTTCCTGCTATCTTATTTTCGTCCGTTTTCACATCATACTTTGTCAGTAAATGCTAGAGAGAAGTATTAAGATCGAGTTAGGAAAACAGAAACCACTCTAGGGGTGAGGAAGAAATAAAGGGGAGGGCAGGGGGAGAGAGGGAAGTACTGGGGGTGGGGTGAGAGATTTTTAAAATGTTAGAAACAGAAGGGCGATGATTGATAACAAGCCCTCATTGGTCTCCAGTGACTGTGCCTTTGAGTGGTCTTTTCTTACATTGTGTTACCATGATGGGTCTGTGTGACTAAAAATTATTGCAGCAGTGATGATATGTCACGATGATATGTCACATTCTGGGCTCGGGTATAAAAGGATTATGGCTTCTGCCTCCCTCTCTCCTCTCTCTGTAGTTTTCCCTCTTCATCTCCCTTTCTTTCTCTCCTATCAGTGTCTGGGGGAAAGCCAGCTGCCACATTGTGGTGACATTCAGGTAGCTGTGTGGGAGGGTCCATTCACTGAGGAACGAAGGGATCCTATCAGCAGCCAGAAAGAAACTAAATCTCGTGGTCAGTAGTAGTGTGAGGGAGAGCATCTTCATGGAATTGGATTCCCCAGCGGAAACTAAGTGAAGCCGACAGATGATGAGCCTGGTCATCAGCTTGATTAGAGTCTCATGAGAGACACTGGAACAGCACTGTTAGCAGCTAACCAGAGTTCTGGAGTCTTTGTTACGCAGCAGTAGGTAACTAATACAGAGAATTCCACAAGTGCCTTCTGTTAATTTGCCCTTGGAACTACTGGTGCAATTGTCACTGGGTTCTCTAAAATATATACTTTCTTGAAAATTGCAGGACTCTTGGTAAAGCTACTGTCTTTGTCTGGGTAGCTAGGTTCTGGAGTCACCCCAACCTTGCCACCATCATAGCAAAAACAACCTTCAATTCAGAAGCAGGAAGCTTTTCTCCTATTATTTTTGTTAATATTGGTTAAACTCAGTGGAACCTGGTTGACTGCTCGGATGGGGAACTTGGGGCAGCTACAGGCTGCAACAAAGAACAGAGGACATTTCAGACTGAGGGTCCCCCAGAGAAAAGAACTAAAGGAACCACCCAGAATGTATTACTAGCTCTATTTTCTAGGTGAAGATTCTACAGCTCAGCATCAATAACCTGTCCAAGGTCACGCAGCTACAGAATAAAAGAACCTTTAGAAGGAAAAGAAGGATCTTTGCAAATGATTCTTCCCATGAAAAAGTTTAAATAGTGAGAAAGTAGGCGATGAAGTATGGAGTTTCTCACCTTTATTTATCACACAACTTTGCCTCAGACCACTCCTGACTCCCAGGACCATATGGAGAGGAACCGGCACCAGAAGGCATCTCCTTCAATGTGTCATCTGTGGACTGTTTGCTATCACCTTGAACTCATTTATAGGACTTTTTACAAACACAACATGTTCCCTGGAAGAGGATATATTGCCATCCAGACACGAACCTCCGTGCAAGGAGTGGGCATTTTTTCCCTCCTTTTCACCTAAGTAAACTGTGAAGCTATTGAAGTGTGAAGAAGGAAAGGGAAAATAAAAGAGGTTTTATTAGTCTTTTCTGGTATAATTTTTAAAAAAAGGCAAAACCAGGATGGAATGTAACTTGAATATTATTTTTGTAAAATTTAAAAGCAGTCTGGCCTTAGCCGGTTTGGCTCCGTGGATAGAGCGTCGCACTACAGACTGAAGGGCCCAGGGTTCGATTCCAGTCAGAGGCACATGCCTGGGTTGTGGGCTCCATTCCCAGTGTGGGGCATGCAGGAGGCAACCAATCAATGATTCTCCCTCATCATTGATTTTTCTATCTCTCTCCCCATCTCCCTTCTTCTCTAAAGTCAATGGAATATATTTAAAAAAAATAATAAAAATGTTGGTAATTGTAACCACTTTTTCATACTTTCTTGAGAATATTTGGTCTCCTCCTACTTAAAACAAATACACATTTATCAGTATTTTATTATATGTGGCCTTAACTGGTGTGCATTTTCTTTTTGTCTGTTTGTTTTTTGTTAATCCTCACCTGAGGATGTTTTTCCATTGATTTTTAGAAAGAGTGGAAGGAGGAGGAAAGAAAGAGAGAAACATTGATCTGAGAGAGACATGTTGACAGGTTGCTTCCTGCACAACCCAGGAAGATGACCTTGACTGAGCTGTGTAGTTTCACACTGTATATAGTGTAACAATGTTGGGTAGTTCTTTCTCTTCTGTCAAGAGAGGCACAGGTAATCAGTGAAGAATCATTGCTGTCTACTCTGGATCAGCACCAGCTTTAGTATTTCTGTGATTGTAACTATGTATGCATATATACACATAGTTAGAAGAGGGGGCTTTACGTTTTTTTTCCCTCTTTAGTCAATCACCTAGAACAATGGATGACTCAAAATGGGAGCTCCATAAACATGGGTTGAAGGTTGAGTTTTGAATGTATGTTCAAAACTTACCACAGTATCCAAGCATATAATACGCGTGTAATATTATTAGATATTGATTATTTACTCTACTTATTATGTCCTACATATTCCTTTTTTCCTTTAGATACAATATCTTGTTTTGTTAAATATATGAAGAGATTCACTCAAAGATACAGCATTAAAATCAATGGCACTGACCAAACGTGGCTAGATGTATTCTTCGTATAGGTTTTGCTTTTTGCCGTTCTGTTTTTCACGTACTTTTATTCACTCAAGAGATTCCTCGGGGAATACCATGTTCTTTTTATGTTTTTGTAACTTAAGGAAGTAGAAAGAGAGATCACCCTAATGTGGAAAAAAACATCCTTTATTAGTACGAGTCATCAAGAGTGGGTTAGAACCACAGCCTCTACCCAGTTACCTAGCCATGTGACTTGAGTCAAGTCCTTTCCATTACCTGAGGCGTTTGTTTAATCTCCATTTTTAACCGGGGCCAAAGACCTCCTCAAGAACCCTTTATGGAAGGATTTAAGAGATAATTCTTGTGCAAGTACCCAGTTCACTGAACCAAAGCACACCAATGCCTGTTAGAATTTCTTATTAAAATCTCAATAATTATAACTATTATATCTTCAACAATTGTTCCAATTTTTATTATTAATGATTTAAATGACATTATTAAGAGGCTCTTAATACACACTTGAAAAAGACCAATATGAAAAATAATATAGGGCAAAATTAGAGCCTGCTTTTATCCTGACTGTATTTTATTAACTTCATGAAATCTAGTCACCTGAAACTGTCTGCCTTGTCTTAGCACTCACTTGGGAGTTCCTCACTCTCACGCAGCTTTCGGTCACTGATGCGCTGGTAAATGTTGGAAAATGGATTATTGGAAAACAAACAAGCCAGAAAACAACAACAGTGGAATGAAGCAACCTTTTGATTGGCAATGGGTGTCTATTCCCCTGGTGCAGATTGTTGATGTCATTGAATGTGAAGTTGGAAAGAGATACCCACAGATTTCATTTTATAGAGGCTCCAGCAGCTTGCTTTCAACTCTGGCATTCTATGATTCATTCAGGCAGTCTCTCTGTACTTTTCATTTCTGCTGCTGCTGCCGCGAATTAGCAGAAAATTGTAGACTTCATACACTTTCTCTGGTGCCGGCTGACAAATTCCATAAATCACCCCAAGATCCAATGCTGATTTATTGGGAGTGGGCACCTGTGATCCTGTAGAAAGAATGTTTCTGAGGCCACATCTCAGCTCAAGACGAGAACTCTAATTACTTAGTGCTGTTTGCCACGGCCATGAGACGACAGCCGCTTTGTCAGTATTTGAAGCTTTGCCTAAACAAACCTGTCATCATGAGAGGACCTGAAGGCCTTTGCATCTTCCTCGGGTTTTATAAACATTTCAACTGGTGCAGACAATACTCCCTTGTCTATAACCCCCTCTCACTCCCCAGTGACCAATCATTCGATGCAGGTTGTGCTGAGGGAGAGGACTCTACCTTGGGCAAGGCAGCTGGCATGTGAGTCAGCCTAAGGACTGAACTGAATATTGACCAATTTTGGAAATTTTAGGCTGGATAGGAAGGGAAATAGCACCATTGTAGATAGGCCAGTAGCTTCAGGATAGTCCATGTCTATAATATCTAAGGGACTTCAGGTGGCCATTTCTCTCCTTCAGACAAAGCAGCTGACTCTATTGGGCTGCCTTAACCATTAAAGATCAGGGAACATTATTGGGGAAACAGTATAATTAATAACAAAGTGTCCTCAACCTATAATTGTTTTCTTTCTCTACCGTCAAGGTAGAGGAGAAAGAGCAATTTTGTTATTGAGTAACCATTAAACCAGAGGTGATACACATCACAGGCAACCAGTTAAAGACACTGCTGAGACAGAAAGAATACTCACCATTTGGCATAGCCAAGCCGATACAGCTCATGTTCCCAAGATAAACAATAGCTAGTCCACGAGGAAGAAGACTTCATAGCATGAAGTTCAGCCCAAGTTCCATCAGAGTTAGAAAATGGGTGTTGGTCAAAGGAACAAGGAACTTTTTAAGTCTTTCTGACTGAAGGTAGTTTTATGCAAAAACCTGCCTGCCCACAGACACTGGGAACTAGGAGCGCAATCTTCTTTGATGATTGCATTTCAGAGAGATGACTCCCTGGTCCTCCTGAAAGACATTTCTGAGTCTTCAATCAGGCAGGAAGCTAATTGAAAAGTGTACATATATCGCAAAGAGGTGGAGAGAGGACTTACAATTACATGTTTTATAAAGCAAGTACTATAAGAAAAGAGGTAAAGTGTTCCTTTTTTTTTTTGAACAGTGAGAATTAAGCCTCCAATATTTTAAATTTGTTTTGCCCTCACGAGCTTTCAGAGATAATACAACTTAAATATGCTTAAGTACACAAGTAATTTTGTCCTAAGTAAAAGTCTGCCTGCCATAGGTTTGATTTTCAGGTTACAGGCTCTGAGATTTCTATGCCAGAATTTTCTTGGAAAATAATCTTGGGAATGTAGGGTAGCAAGTCTTTGCTACACACAGTAGGTGTATTTGCATGGGGATTATTCTAGGCTGATTACATCTAAGACATAAAAGACTCAGGGAAGGTGTTTTACCTTCTCCATTACTGCCTAAAATGCTATATAATAAAAGGGTAATATGCAAATCAACCGTCACTCCATCACAAAGATGACGGTGCCCAGTCCTCTTAGACCCGCCGGAGTCCACCAGTCCTAGGGGGAGGGGGTGGCTACTGAGAGCAGGCAGCATGAGCAGCCTGGTAAGCAGCATTTCTCAACCTGTGGGTCATGACCCCTTTGGGGGTTGAACAACCCTTTCACAGGGGTCGCCTAAGATAATCGGAAAATGCAGATATTTACATCACGATGCAAAACAGTAGCAAAATTTCATGGTTGGGGGTCACCACCACATGAGGAACTGTATGCAAGGGTCGCGGCCTTAGGAAGCTTGAGAACCACTGCTGGCAAGTGTTCCATTCCAGCCACGGAGGGCTCTGGGCAGCAGAACGGCCAGGTCCTGCAGAGAGAAACTGGTGCACGGATTCGTCACAGGACTACTAGTAATTTAAATAAAGGGCCTGGTCCAGGAAGAAGATTGTGACCAGAGAATCTACAAATAATGCTGGCTAGGTGTGCTGGGGAAACACGGCAGGATTTGGAGACCCAACTCCTCCTTCTGTGTCTCTTTTGTCTCTGTGATGCATGGCTCACATTTCTTTACTAAGCATTTGTTTTTCCATCTCCATGTAAACTGCTTTTCTCCCCTGCGATGTTCCAGATCCTACCCCTTCTTATACATGTTCATACTGGCATGGTAATCCCAATGACCTGACTGCCTGTGGGACCCCATATTCTTATGGAGCCCCATATGTGTGTGCAATTGGGTTTTATGTTCTTCTTAATCTATGTCATGGCAATTTAATTCTTAGACCAGCCACAAGAACCTAGAAGAGTGGAGGAACATTTTTTCTCCTCGCTGAGAGGAACAGCATTGTGAGAAGCGAGGGAGGCAGAGTTGAACAGAGGGAGAAGTAAATAGCTACAACATTGCAGCACAGGCTTCATGCAGTTTCATAGGGGACTCTGGGCCGGGCTTTTGCATGTCACTCCCTTCTCTCCCAGGGAGCCAATCTTTTGATGCTGACTATGCCCAGGGAGAGGACACTACCCTGGGCAAGGCAGCTTCCTTAGGCTGAGGGAAAATTCAGGTATGCATTATGGAACTCTAACACTTTGGGAGGCAGAGGGAATGAGTGCTTTGAATCCTGAAAGGGGAGCTGGGTGTTGTGCACCACAGTGTCCACTCAATTGCCTTATACATCCTTTAACTAAAATGGCAGTGTGCATGCTTATTCAGCTATCTAAAAGCACCAGAAATTTCCCCTTGGAAGAATCAGTAGAAAAACTAATTCTAAGAGATTTAAAAAAATAATTTTCTAAATGCAGAAAATAAGGGGGAAAAAAGCATACAACTTAATTAAGTTATTCAAATGTCATTGGTCAAGAAGTTAGGAAATTAAAAAAAAAATTCACACCTTTCTTTAACTCCATCATCAGATGTTAGTTCAGAAATTTTGGACTGCATGTTCTCCCTGTTCCATCCCATTCTGGGTTTATGTTCTCTGGAATTTAGCATTGTTGGCACAAGATTTGGATTTATTTTTTTTAGCAAACTCTGCCCATTCCTATTTGCTTTCACAGGCTAATTTACATTGTGAAACCCAAAGGCTAGAAAATAATAATATTAATGATGATAATGATAGATAGATATGCAGGTTTTACTATGTGTTATTAGACAAAGTGTTATATACCCATTATCTTATAGCAATTTTATAAGATATTTCTCATAATCCCCATTTAATAGATAAAAACACTGAATCCCAGAAAGGATATATAAGTTAGTTTTATGGAGTTGCTAAATAGCAGAACTTGAATAAAGAGAAGTTGACTTGAATCTGCAGTCTGCTGTCTCAATTTGTGTGTTACCTTCTAACACCTCCCAAACCTCTACTTTTATTTCCCCATGACTTACCATCTTCCTGAACCACTGTATTGTTAATTATCTGGCTAAGAGGATATGTCACGCAGTGAAGTTTGCATAAGGTTAGACTCACAAATCTATGTTGGAAAAATTTTGCTGTTTGGTAGCTGGTGTAAACAGGCAAGTTATTCACCTTTTCTGAATCCCAGTTTCTTCATCTGAAAAAAAAAAGATGATAATAAAAACTATAATATAGAAAGTAGTTGTAAACATTTTGGTATGAATGGATATTCAATAAATAAATGGTAGCTTTTGCTATCTGTGAAGATATTGACAATTATTTTGCAAATATTAAATAAATGATATTTTACTACATGGAAATTATTTCCAGGATGAAGATAAGCAGAATATTGGGGTTGAAGTATTAAAAAGTGCTAGCAACTATGGAATTCAAAATCCATATAGCTGAGCTATTAAAAAATCTGGAGGAATAAAAACTTTTTAGGTGGAGAAAAAATATAGAATTCTATAGGAGGAAATTATTATAATCAAATAAACAATTTGAGTTCAGAAAGCTAAAGTGCTTTTTTTTTTACTCTTATATTTGGGAGGAAATTTAAACAACTGTTAAGTTAATTTATTTTTAATATATCTGAAAGATTTAAAATGATTTTTAAATCCCCTGGCATCAGTTACGTATAATGTTAAAAAAGAAGCAAAGGAAATGATTACTAAGAGCTATTAAAATAGTTAAACCACTTTATTTTTTTATTGATTTCAGAGAGGAAGGGAGAGGTAGAGAGAGATAGAAACATCAATGATGAGAAAGAATCATTGATCAGCTGTCTCCTGCATGCCCCACATTGGGCATGGAGCCTGCATCCCTGGCATGTGCCCCTAGCCAGAATCGAAACTGGGACCCTGCAGTTGGCAAGCTGACACTCTATCCATTGAGCCAAACCAGCTAGGGCATGTTAGACCACTTTAGATGAAATTATATTCTAGCTATATTTCATAAAATATTAAGTATTAAATATTTAGGGAGTATATCTAGAGATGGTACATATGGTTAAATTGTAATACTAGAATATATTATTTATAAATCTGTAAGCATATACATGAGACACATATCTCTCTCCTCCAAATATATATGGAAGAAAAGAAATGAAAATGTTATCAGTGATTATCTTTTTATGATAAAAAATGTGGGCAATATTTTTTTTCTGCTTATGTGAGTGTGAGTTTGTATGTGTGGTATGTACATGAGGTCCTAGATTTCTCTAAGAAGGCAAGCACTTTGTAAAGAAAAATAATTTTTATTTAGAAAGCATCTGCTCTACTTGGACATACACTTGCCTCCTATGGTTCCATTTCCCCTCATAAGATCAGCCAGTGTTTACCACTGTGGCACAAAAGGATGTAAATATTTACTTCCTAAACAGTAGGAAGGCCCATTCAAGGCACTCACTGGCGGTAACAGGCACTCTTACAGTTTGCTGATTGAGATTTGTGCACCCGTAAAAAGTGAAGAGATTAAAGGAGAGGCCTGAAAATGTATTCATAATTAGAGAGGGGACCAGGGTTGTGTTTGGGGCATGATTAACCTGTAGTCAGTAAAGAACAAACTGATTATTAGCTGTTCAATTCTTGTTGGTCTTAGGGGATTCCACTCAGTGGCGTAATTAAACTGAGCTTGAAGTCTTCACATCTCCATTCAGTGGCAATTTCATTATAATATCCAGTTCTTTGCATGAGATTTGCCTTTCCCCTTTGTAATCATATATTTTGCATCTGTGTAACACTTTCCTTGATTAGTTTCTCTATAGGATTAGCTCTTGATAAGTGCAGGTTTATGAAAGCAAATGTCACAAACAAGACAATCTGGATTTTAAGGTTTATTTTCAGTATTGGAATTTTTCAAAAGGGAAAAACAAGCAAAAGGCACACACTTGTTTTAATTAAAATGGTTTTCTTTGCTTTTTCAACAGTGTATTTGTTTGGCTCTGAATGTACAGATATGATACCAGGGGACAAAAAGACACCTGGAGGATTCTAGAGAAATACAGTGGTACCTCGAGATACGAGTGCCCTAACATAGGAGATTTTTGATATACTAGCTGTTGAGCTAGTGATTTTTGCTTTGAAATATGAGCAACATTTGAGATAGGAGTAATCGTGCGGATCGGCCGGCTGCACACCACCTACCAGTTTACCGCAAAGCGAGCATCTCATAGTTTCCCACGCCTTAAGGTTATGGAACGAATTAAACTTGTATCTCGAGGTACCACTGTAGAAAGACATTTCACATTTTTAACTCAAATCCAAACATTTTTTTAAATTAATTTCATTATTCTCAGCATGTAGTAGCCCTCTAAGATAGCAGTTAAGTTTTTCTGGCTTCAGAGTACTACTTAGATTAGAAATGCGCTCAGTGCTTTAAAATAGGCAGAGGAGGGACTCAAAATGTTGTTTTTTTTCTTTTTTGTTTGTTTGTTTTAGCTCAAAACAATGTTGTGATTTAGCAGTTACCCAATTAATTTGATAAATGTTCATGGCTAACCTGGGACAGATTTGAATAACACATCCCCTCACATAAATTTTTGGGAACAAAGCATCTGGGTGTCTACATAATTCATTGATAACCTAATTCAGCTGCCAAATCTGTTTCCTCCTGTCCACCATAATTGTAGGTAACCAAAATTTGCTGAGTAGAAGATGGCTGCCACCTTCATAGGCAGCACCAAGGAGGAATTGTTTATACTTTTTTATTCCGTGTCCAATGATCTGTTAAGCACGTCTAATACATTTTTGAATTCACATATCATAATTTTTAGTTCCATAATGCTCGTTCATATTTTTAGATAAAATTTCCATTTCATAGCTTATATATTATTCATTAGTGATGTGTAGAAATAAAGTTTATTTTACTATATTAATCATGAGTGCTGCAATATTACTAAACTTATACAGTTCTTCTAGGAGCTTTTTCTACATAGGAAATAACATAATTTGCAAACAAAGAGTTTTATTTGTTTCTTTACATCTGAATGCAACTTTTTTTTTCTTGCCTACTTGCATGGGCTAGAACTTCCGGTACAATTTTATTTTATTTTAATTTTTTAAAAATATATTTTATTGATTTTTTTACAGAGAGGAAAGGGGAGGGATAGAACCTACTTCCTCCCTGGACTTTTGGGGATTTTCGCTTCACTTGTCTCTAACTTGCCTCCAGGTTTTATTTAATGTAAGTAGAATATTAAGAAGATGACTAGAGCCCTCTTACGTTGCTTGTCATTAAGTCTAACTTCTTTCAAGCTCCGAGTGCTTTCTATTATTAAGTTTTCTCAAAGCTTCAAAGACAAAATACTTCAGAATTATTAAACCAGGGGCAAGAAGGTATGTAGTAAAGTAGATAATTATAGAAATGCTATCTACTAAAAGGACTGTGGTCAAGTCATTGAATTTTTACCGATGATGCTTGCTATAAATGACAAATTGCTTTTGCATTTAAATTATGCTATTCTTAAATATAGTTATGCATACTGGTTAAGCACCATGTGGAAGTTTTTGGGGAAAGTAACTACCAGTCTTTTTTTTTAATATTTTTAATTAGAATGTAGTCTGAGTTATACCCATGACTTCATTTTTATTAAGTATTTATAAATCACAGCTATTGCTGAATATTTACAACATTGGATATCATAAATTGGATTTCAAAAGAAAAGGACAAAATTGCCTGTCTTTTCTTTGACAGCAATGTAACTTTAGAATTGCCTTAAGGGGAGCAATATTAACTATTTTCCTTGTCTCAATAACTAATGCCAAAACGATGTTTAATTATTTTATGTTTTTCTGTTCCCTTGGTTTGCTAAATTCTCTGGTATACATCCTCTTTAATACCATTACTCTATGCACAGTGTATTAAAGCATATAAGATCACATACTTAGGAACCACCTTCCTGAGTTTGAACCCAGTTCTGCATCAAGAATGAGTAGTTAAATTCTCCATACTTCAGTTTTCTTATTGCAAACTGGAAATAATAGATTTCCTTAAAGGAACACATGCACACACACAAACACACACACACATACAAATAAGGCTACAACACTGCCTGACATACAGTGAGCAGTACATAGGTATTTGCTACTAATAATTCTTCCTTATTTTATAATTTACTCATCTTTTTCTTTTGACTGTGACTTCTTCCTAATTTGCATAACCTTCTCTTCTGTAGTTGTACTCACGATGCTTGACTCCATATTTTATCTAGATTTCTATTAGAGAAATCAATTTTAATTCAACCTAATTACAAACTTTTATTTCTTAAATGTAAGTTTCCCCCTTCAGACTAAAATATAAGAACATTCTAATGAAGCCTAACATTCTAAAATAGTAAATGCTAAATATTGTTAGCTATTATTTACTTAGACTACTGGGTTTATTTGTCTTTATTCTATACTAGAGGCCTGGTACATGAATTCGTGCACTTTGAAAGTAAATTAATTAGAAGGTGGCTGGCAGGGTGGGACTGGGCGTGAAGGGCTGGATGTGCCTTGGAGCCAACCTCCAGAAGTCCCTCTGTGGCCCACTGCACCTGGGGCAGTGCCAGGGCTCAAGGGTGTATGCAGAGTGAATAGAGTCCCCCTGGCAGCTGGGGTCCCTCAGCCTGGCCTGAGGGTAGTAGGCTGAAACTGGCAGTTCAACATCTCCTGAGGGGTCCTGGAGTGCGAGAGGACACTTAGAAACTTCCTGTCACTCAGCAGCTCCTGTGTTGAGTGTCTGCCCTGGTGGTCAATGTGCATCTTAACTACCAGCCTGTTGCATAGGCTATTATATTTACACTAGCAGCCCAGTGCATGAAATTTGTGCATGGGAAGGGTATCCCTCAGCCCAACCTGCCCCCTCTCACAGACTGGGATCCCTCAGGGGATGTCCTACTGAGAGCTTAGACATGCTCCTGAAGTCTGGCTTCCCTCTGTGGGATGTGACCAGACTGATCAGGGGAAGGCGCCAACCCCATCACTGCCAGCCACTACGGCCGCCAAGATGTTTTCATCAACACGGACTCCAGTTCCTTCACCATGAAAAAATGACAACTTTCTTTGGACATTTTCAAGATGTGGCTTTCATAGAATATGACTTTCTTTCTTTCTATTTTTTACCCTCACCTGAGGATATGTTTCTATTGATTTTTAGAGAGAGTGGAAGAGAGAAAGACAGAGAGAAACATCAAAGTGAGAGGAATGCTTTGATTGGTTGCCTCCTCCATGAGACCTTTCCTGGGTCCTGGCCAGGGAGGAACCTGCAATCTAGGTACATACCCTTGATCACAATCAAACTTGGACCCTGCGGTCATGAGGCCAATGCATTATCCATTGAGCCAAACCCGTTAGGGCAGGATATTACATTTCTTAATCCTCCAGCAGCAGACCTTCATTTTTTTCCTCTAGGAGTTAGGTGGAAAAACCCTAGGTCACCTTTTTGGATTCTTATTACCCAAGTTACCAAGAACATTACCAGTGATGTACAGGGAGCTGAGCCAATGAGCAGTCAGAAAAGGTGTTTCCTCTGTAACTCATGCGCAGAGGCAGGAATGCTGGTAAGCCAAGGCTGGCCCTTCTCCTTTTTCCTCCCCACCCTCCATTTCCTGGCCAGCTCAAGCTTCCATGGCTTGGGCAGGGCCTCTCCCCTCTGCTCAAGCCTCTGCTGTGGTTGTGCAGGGCCCCCTGGCTCTGCTCAGATCCTGCTCAAGCCTAGCTATGGATTGGGCAGAGCACCTGTGGCTCTGCTCAGGCCCTGCTCAAGCCTCTGCCACCCTTCCTTTGGCCGATCTGTGCCAAAGCCTGTAGGCTAGGAGTGGCCTGGGCATTCTGGGACCCTGGAAACTCAAGGCCTATGTGGGGTGCCTATAGACTCCAAGTGTCCTGGGTCACAAAGATGTTCCTAGGATCTATTGGATGCCGCTCAGTGCCTGCATCCTGCATATGAAAATTAACCCACCAGCTTGGTTGAGTTAATTTGCATACTCACTCCTGATTGGCTGGTGAACATAGCGGAGGTATGGTCAATTTGCATCTTTCTCTTTTATTAGTGTAGACTAGAGGTGCATGAAATTCAGCCCAGCCCAGCCTGCATGCTCTCCAATCAAGTGCATCCTTGGGGGATGTCTGACTGCTGGTTTAGGCCCGATCAGGCTGGGACCACTGGATCCTAACTGTTCACCTACCTTCCTGTCTGATCATACCCATCTGCCCCCCTGCTGGCCTAGTTACCCCCAACTGTTCCCCCACTAGCCTGGTTGCCTCTAAATGCCCGCCCCCATCAGCCTGATTGCCCCAACTGCCTTCCACCTGTCAGCCTGGTTACCCCTCACTGCACCACCCCTGCTAGCTTGGTCACCTCCAACTGCCTCTCACCCCTTGCAGGCCTACTCACCCCACACAGACAGCTGTTTGGTAGTTTGGTCACCCTCACTAACCCCCTGCTGGCCTGGTCGCCTCACAAAGCCTGTTCGGTCATCCATTTGGTTGTGATGGTCACTTAGGCTTTTATAGATAGATAGATAGAGAGATAGATAGATAGATAGATAGATAGATAGATAGATAGATAGATAATCAACATATCATGCCTAGCAAATAATCAAATAATGCACATTTCTGTAACTGTAAATGGTTTCACAGTTATTATTTTCTTGATTTTGCATCAAAATTTTTATTTTTATTTACCATGAGATCTTTGTAAATCAAATTTTCTTTATTACTAGTTCTGATTGGGTTACAGTGTACAACAAGTTATTCAATAACTTGTCTAGAAAACCATTGAAAACCTGTGCTCATGGTAGTCCTAGTTTTCACATTTCTTGGCACTTGGATGTTGGTTCTAATCTTTTTGAGCAGAGTGTTTACATTAAAAGTAATGGAACTACTTAGTTATTTGCATATACATGTATAACATTTTATATCTTAGTTCTACAAATTAATGATATTATTATTTTTTTTTCTTCAAAATTGTCAGACCACAGAAAAATTTTGTAGTAACATGGCATGGATGCAATGAGTATCAATAACCTAAGCAAATATAATTGAAGGGTTTTCTGGACATTATCACTTAGTGTTGTATACTTGTTATGATGCATTTTATCAATTAGGGTAAGGTAACATTCAAAGATATTTAGATGATCTTGATGACCTTCACAACTCATTTGAGTTTATCAAAACAAGGTCTTCTTTCCCTCTTAAAAATTATGAGTTTACATAGTTTTGGATATGTCTTATGTTTCTGAATGGCAAAGTCTCCTCCTTGGAGGGCACATTCATATTTCTCCTTTTTTACATTTTGTTCGCTAGTCCTGTATCCGCTTTCATTGCTCAATAATTCAATTAATTCTAATTGTTTTTGTCTTATTATCATCTCCTCCCATGGGAAACTTCCTATTACACTATATTGGATGATTTAAATTTTTTAATTGCCTCTTTAATAGGAACAATTTAAGGTATTTTATTGAAATGCAAATTTCATACTTTTAAAATGTCACATACCTGAATATATATGTTTAATTAAAAGGTGTGGGTGGAAGAAGGAAGGGACTTGGGGGCAATTATACTATCTTTTCCTGAAATTATTTTCAGCAGACAGGCCCTTCCACATGAAGAAAAATACTTATTATAATAGTAAAATATATAAAGAAAACTCAAGATAAACTGGAAACTGGGAAACTAAAACTTTTTGTTGCAGTTATTCAAGGCACAAATTAGAATTCATTCTATTTTTTTTCCTTTTAATTTTTCCCTCTTTATTAGTTTCTGCCTATCCATAACCAAGAACGCAGGACAAATATTTATATGAATTTTCAAGTTGGCCTCAGATAGTTCAATTTCATTTCTAAGGCTTTGCGGACTATTTGAAAATTAAAACATTGCTTACACCTCTACAGATGATGCCACAATCTGAGAGAAGATGAGACATTGAGAAGATTCCTGTGAACATAAATTCACAGCCTGTTCTAAAGCTTTGTAGGACACTCCCTCCAAAATGTATATGACACTAGCATATCAACATTTTAAAGGATCAGAGAGAATGCAAGACTGGGCAGGTATTATTTGATGTGTGAAATTAAAAGAGTAGGAAGGTTGGGTTGTACAGAAGGGGATAGAAGCATTGTTGCCTGTGGAAATAGTGTAGGTAGAAATGGTGTCCTTTGATAGTCAGGAGGAAAGCATTTAGGGAACTCACAAGAGGGGAGATGAGTTTAGACGTAAGATTCATGGTAGAGGAAAAATCAAAGACTGCCCCTGGGTTCCCAGCGTCTCATCTTTGTCCACTGTGCTGTGGAAAAATCCAGCCTTGTCTTCATCATGGCCAGAATTAGGGCCGGTGTCCAGACATTTTGGGCCATTGGCTCAGTTGATGTCCCTGTTCTCATCTGGTAAGCTTAGTCTGTCCCCAGATACACTCCAGCTGGTGCCAGATCTTCATGATATTCCATGGGACCTGGGCAACTGCTAGGGCCACATGGCTGCTATGAAGAGAAACCTGTGAGCAAAGGGGGGTAGGCAGAGAAGGAAGCACATGTTACTGAGAGAGAGAGAGAGACTTAGGAAGAACCAGGCACCCTTTCAAACTAACCAATCGACTTCTGTAGCCTGGCAGTGATCCTTTCTCTAACCAATCCATTTCCTAAATCTTCTGGGGTTTGATGTCCCTTATCCAAACTCATCATTTTCCCAGGCTAGAAAGACTGGCCTTCATGGCTGCCATATTGGCTTCTTCTGTGCATGTGCCCAACAGAGGAATTTTCCCTTTATGTTTCTATCCCTCCCCGCAGTAATCTGACAGGAATGGTGGGTGGTTCCATGGGGTGTGTGTGAAGCTGTAGCTGCCTAGTAAAGAAGTAGGAACAACATTGGATTCTGCTTCCCAGTTTATTATGATTCTTAATGTCTCTCTCCCTTTGCTTCCTTCCTTTAATATCTAGCTAACTATGCCGATGACATGAGCATTACTTGGTGATTCCACAGCAGTATAAAATGGAGGGGAAACAAATGTGGAAAAGATAAAAAATGGAGATAAGAATAAAAAAATAACATCTATATCTATATCTATCTATCATCTATCTATATCTATCTATCTATCTATCTATCTATCTATCTATCTGTCTATCGATCTATCTCTATACATACACATACACACACACACACACACACAGGCATACATTTTTTTTTTGCAAGAGGCCAGCTTAATGGATTTTTTTTCTTAACAATAGCACTCATTCCTGAATGTGATAATGAATGCACAGACCAATATATTCACACAAATTTGAAACTCATTTGTTAATATAGGAAAGTGGAAATCTTGCCATATTGTTTAATTTATAAATTCCCATATATCTATTTTAATTTTTATTTTATGCCTATTTTAGTGAATTATTGTTGGGTAAAAAGCATATTTGTTTAAAAATACCCTAAAATGGTTTCAGATTGCAATCATGATTTTTCCCTCATTGGAAATAAAAGAGCAATTGCACATTTTTAACTTTTCCACAAAAATTGCAGGTTTCAAAACTAAAGATAAGTCCCTTAATATGTATGTGTTATATCTTTATTTTATTTTTCCCTAAAATGTTGAGGCTGATGACTGTTATTTATAGGATTGTGGTTGTCTTCTTTATTTAACTGCAAGATCTCCTGCTGCTTTTGAAAAAGTGAGAGACTCCTCAATATTGGGAACCCAAAACATGAAATTTACACTATTCTTTATAATTCATCCTGAGCTTGGGCACATTTTCTTTTACCTATTTATGTTATGTTTGAGTTGTCTGTGTGGCTCCTGATTCTTGAGTGTAAAATCATTTTCCCTATGGCAAAATGAAATGAAGAAACAAAGAATGTTATACAAGTAATTCCAATTGGTTCGTCCCTTCCCACAAATAAAACATTATTTCAGTTGTGAAGTTGAGAAAGTACTATATTAATTTACATAGAGTAAATCAGTTTTCAAACAGTAATCATGTTATCCTTAAAGTAAGTATTTTTGCCTATGTCACACATTTTTATCTGGTGGGCTGAGTTTAAAAATAAAAATGATTTAAAAATGCTTTCTTATTATAAAGGCAGTAGCAGTTAATGGTGGGGGCTTGACTATAAGTTTCAAAAAGGAGGGGACTTGTTTTCACTTGCTTTTGAATTTCCAGTATGCAGAGTAGTATCCGGCTTGGAGTAGCTGACAATCCTATATAATAAAAGCCTAACATGCTAAGTGTCCAACTGTTCAACTGTTTGATTAGTCACTATGGTGTGCATTAACCCTCAGGGGCAGATGCTCTGACTAGTAGGTTAGCTTGTTGCTGGGGTCTGGCTGATCGGGACTGGGCCGGATGAGCCAGACAAGCACTAGAGCACTCCCACAGTCTCTCCCTGGCCCAGATTGTGCATGGGTGGGGCCCCTCAGCCTAGCTTGTGCCCTCTTGCAATCCAGGACCTCTTGGGTATATCATAGAGCCGATTTCTGCCTGATCCCCAAAGGCCAGGTCAAGGAACCTCACCAGTGCACGAATCTGTGCACTTGGCCTCTAGTTATTAATAAATCAATAAGCTGTTATCTTTTAAAAATTTCTTGTGTCAGTTCTGTATTGTATAGTGATTATTTTCTGGGAGTATTCCATATACATGCATATACTGTATAATTGAAGAAACAAAAATTAGTCATTTAATTTAGCTCTTAAAATCTTATCCACATTATCTATTATATTATAGCTTCAAATGTGATTTAATACCCTAATAAATTATTTAGGAGTATTTTAGGTTTTTATCTGTTCTCCTCTTTCATTGAAGTGATATGTTTAAGATCACTTCATGAAAATATATTTTAAAATTACGTTTATGCATTATACATTTAAAATCATCTTAGAAAAAGAATCTTAGAATGAGTGGATCTTATTCCTAAAACTTTTACAAACTTATTTATAAGAGTATGTGCTTGCTATAATTCTCAAACTACTTTTTCCATATTAATAATATAAAAGTAACCAATGTACTTTTCTTACTTAAAATATGAGGGGGAAATCTGTTTTTAGTTATTTTTATCTTTGTTTCTAAAAATTGTCAATTATTTTTTAAATTTTTCAATAAAAATGTTTAGATGGTTATATAGTATAAGGTAATTGTTGATGAGCATACTGAATAAAAAACTCATGCTTTTTAAGTTACACTAAGAAAATAACATATTTTCATTAAGGAGAGAAAATAACCACAAGTTTATTGGTAGGCCACATTCTGAAAAGGAAAAATATAGGTGGTAATTATGAAAATTTACCTTAAGGAAACCCATACTCCATTTCTTTTCATATAAATTTAGATTTGAACTTATATACTTTTATGAGACAGAAAAAAATAGGACAATTAAAAATGCACACTGGAGGAGAATCCAAGATGGCAGCATAGGTAAACACCTAAACTGCTGCCTCGCACAACAATTTCAAAACTACAACTGAAAGACAGAATGGACATCATCCAGAACTACAGGAAAGCTGGCTGAGTGGAAATTCTACAACTAGAGGGAAAGAAAGGGGCTCATGGAGACCCAGAGGAGCTTCAAAAAGGTGAGGTACAGAGACACGAGCGTGGAGAGAGCAGGTGCCGGAGTACCTGGCTGGCCTTCTCTGGCAGGAGGAAGATGGGAGACTTCCAACTGCATTGAACCCCTTATCCTATGTCACTGGACCCCAGGTCTGGTAGAAACTCATACTAGCGGAGTTTGGACTGTGAAAAGAAAGAAGTGCACAGAAATTTAGGGGAGACGTTAAAGGGCAGAAGTTTGAGGGCACGCACACCGCTGTCGCAGAGGACAGACTGCTGATTTTCCCTCTGGCTTGTGGGCAGGAGACAGAGCCTACAGACTGTACTTCTTCTAACTCCACTAAACCCCAGTTTTGGGCAAGACTCTGGGCACCCAGACTCATATGGTCCCGGACCACAGGGAAGCCAGAAAGGCAGCAGTCTAGAGGCACTGTGCTTGCACACAAGGACCACTCCAGCTATTACCCAAAGACACGTGAGACCCATGGGCCCCATAAGACAGGGCCAACTGGAAGGCAAGGCAGTCGTTAAACTCTGAGACTCCACCCCTCTCAAGCTCAACAGAGAGGCTTTTGCCGTTTTGCAAGTCTTATATCATAAGGCTGAATCTAACACAGAAGTTTTCCAGGCATAGTGAAAATGCAGAGACAAAGGAAGAGATCACAAACAAAAGAAATGGAGGAAAACAAACTACTCGATATAGAGTTCAAAACCATGGTTATAAGGTTTTTCAAGTATTTCCTAGAAAAGATGGATAAATTTAGGGAGACCCAAGAGGAGAGGAAAAAGGACAAACTAGAAATTAAGCATACACTGACTGAAATAAAAAATATTATACAGAGACCTAACAGCAGACTAGAGTAACACAAGAATCAAGTAAAAAAATTGAAATATAAAGAATCAGAAAACACTCAACTGGAAAAGCAAGAAGAAAAAAGAATCCAAAAATGTGAAGATAATGTAAGGAGCCTCTGGGACAACTTCAAGCATACCAATATCAGAATTGTGGGGGTGCCAGAAGAAGAGAAAGAGCAAGATACTGAAAATCTATTTGAAGAAATAATAACTGAAAACTTCTCCCACCAGGTGAAAGAAATAGACTTACAAGTCCAGGAAGCACACAGAACCCCATATAAAAAGAATCCAAAGAGGACCACATCAAGACACATCATAATTAAAATACTAAGAGCAAAAGACAAAGAGAGAATATTGAAAGCAGCAATAGAAAAACAGTTCATTACCTACAAGGGAGCACCCATACAATTGTCAGCTGATTTCTCAACAGAAGCTATGCAGGCCAGATGGGAGTGGCAGGAAATATTCAACGTGATGAATAGCAAGAACCTACAACCAAGATTACTCTACCCAGCAAAGCTATCATTCAGAATTGAAGGGCAGATAAAGAGCTTCACAGATAAGAAAAAGCTAAAGAAGTTCATCAAGTCCAAACCAGTATTATATGAAATGCTGAAAGGTACTCTTTAAGAAGAGGAAGAAGAAAAAGGTAAAAGATAAAAAATTATAAACAACAAATACATATCTATCAATAAGTGAATCTAAAAATTAAGTGAATTAAAAACTTGATCAACAGAATAAATTGGTGAATATAATGGAATCAGGAGCACAGAAAGGGAGTGGATTGATAATTCTCAAGAGGAAAGGGGTAAGGGGGTGCAGGGAGAAACGGCTCAAGAATCATATACCTATGGATGAGGTCAATATTGGGGGAGGTAAGGGTAGAGGAAGGGGTGGGAGCCGGATGGAGGGGAGCTATGGAGGGGAAAAAAAGAGAAACAAATGTAATAATCTGAATAATAAAGATTCAATTAAAAAATGCACACTAACCATTACCCATTTGGTTTACTTTTAATCTCAAAAGTTAAATTAATTTAATATTGACATCTATTAATTATTGTGATAGAAAAATGCTGACAGGTCCTCAATCAAATTACAGCTGTCCAGAGAGTGAGAAAGGAGGCAGGGGTGATTAACCACAGAGAGCTGTCGACCAGCAGAAGATTGCTCCCCTCCCTGAGTGTGTATTGGAGCTGTGCATCTCTTCCAGGTGGCTATCTGAAAAGAAGCAGCCAGCCGCCAGATGCCACTGCATCCTGCTTACGCATAAACTTCCAGGACTATGGCCCCACACCAATCAAAAGTAGTAAATCTATCCCTCTTTGGAACTGTACAGCTATACTAAAACGCCCCTCTTTATATTTCCCACTACTCATTATCAGTAGTCAATGCAAATTCTTTCTAGAGAACTTAACATTTTTCTTCCCTAAAACATAATGTACAGAGTGGGATAAGAGTAGGTTTTCAGTTGTTCATGTGGAAAACAATACAATAATCAATACATTATAATATGAGAATAAACTTTGGTGTACTCTGTGTAAAAGGCTTTACCTGCAGGATGCCAGATGTGATGTCTTCCCATCCAGTGCTGCTGAGGGTGGCTCAGACCATCTGCCCCAAGACCTGTTCCTTGTCTGACTCATTAAAGCTTTAGACTATGAACTTTTTAGTTAGTTTGTGTAACAATTGAAATTAATATTGAAAAAGCCTTTTTCATTTTTAATTGTGTCCTATTTTTTTCCCCATTCTCAGAAAAGTATATAAGTTCAAATCTAAATCTATATGAAAAGAAATGGGGTATGGGTTTCCTTAAGGTAAATTTTCATAATTACCACCCGTATTTTTGCTTTTCAGAATGTGGTCTACCAATATACTCATGGTTATTTTTTTTTCCCCTTAATGAAAATATGCTATTTTCTTTCATGAGCCATGCAGAAAT
This sequence comes from Lasiurus borealis, assembly GCA_004026805.1. Lineage (NCBI taxonomy): Eukaryota > Metazoa > Chordata > Mammalia > Chiroptera > Vespertilionidae > Lasiurus > Lasiurus borealis. The sequence goes on along the minus strand of PVJN01026424.1, from coordinate 3,016 downwards.
TTCTGCTAACCCATCTGGTTTAGAAGTTACAGCTGGAATTTTAATGAGGCAACATTGTTTACTGTACTTGTTCCTGCACATTTCCCAATGTGTGTCCTGTGTTGGTCTGTAAATGGTCAAATTACCATTGCTTCTCCGAAGAACTTGGAAATAAGTGTTGGCACTCAGTGAGACTGGGGATTGTGAAATTTCATATTTACAAATCCAACGTGTTGGCTCTAGGTTTTAAACAAAGGGCCCAATTATTTAGTCCTCCGGGATGCCTTTTGAAGACACTAAAATGAGCTTCTGTCTGGAGTTATATTATCTCTTTCAGGCTCCTGAGACTTACATTTAAAGAAGCAGCAATATATTAAATAGCATACCTGTGGGCTTTAAAAATTAGTCCAAGCTCGTGGTGAAAGAATAACAATTACATTCAAAGACAACAGTGGGACTGTGAAATAAATTCACTTGGTAAACATTACGTGAACCTCCTTTAGATCTGTCCTGATGGTTTTGTTTTGTTGTTGTTGTTATATTGGGTCATGTGGGAACCTCTTTCCACGTCCCACGTGGTTCAGGGTTCCCGGGTCAGGGTTCGGGTTCTGAAGGAGGCAAACGAAATGAGAGACTAGAAAACATTAATTTGGCGATATTGGGGGGCCAGGCGGGAGCCTTCCTCTAGTGGAAAGGACTGCCACTTTCCTTTGGCCTTGCCATTCCTTTTATTTAGGTTTGGGATACACCCTTTGCCCTGAAGCAGGCAATATCAGTAACAAGTAGATTATTTTATCAGTCAGGATTGACATGATTATTTGATGGGGAAGTTCATTATCTCAATTAGATAGGGGGTGGCTGGTTTTGACCTTTCAGAGCTTCAAGGTTGACCAGCCTTCTAGCCTCCTGTTTACATCCATTTAGTGAGAACAATGTTTTGGTTTCCTACAGCGTCATATTAGGAGAAAATCATAAACTAGATATTTAAAATTAATATTCACCCTGAAATGTAGGAGCCAAGAGAATATTTCTTAACCTGTAAAATTCATGAGATTATTTCCATTCAGTTAAATATTTGTTTTATTTGACAGGCAGAAAAGGTTAGCACTTGACTAGAGATTATCAAAGAATGCATATTTCCTGTGGGTGGTCACCACTTCTCTGTTGTCCCTAGAAGTTATCAAGTAAAAGAAGTAAATTTCTGGAATGAAATAGCTTTTTGGAGGTCTTTTTTTTTTTAATATATTTTATTGATTTTTTACAGAGAGGAAGGGAGAGAGATTAGAAACATTGATGAGAGAGAAAAGTCGATCAGCTGCCTCTTGCACACCTCCTTCTGGGGATGTGCCTGCAACCAAGGTATGTGCCCTTGATGGGAATCAAACCTGGGACCTCTCATTCCATAGGCCAAAGCTCTATCCACTGAACCAAACTGGTTTCAGCCTTTTCAAAGGTCTTAATTAAAGTTCACAGAAGTTCAGAAAATGGAGAAATGCCTTCTTTTGAGACTTGATCTACTGAGTTATTTAAATACATATTTAATTAACTCTACTGTCTGATTTAAATATTTATTTAATGGGTTAGTATTAGTATGCAGTGGTCCAGAGAGAAAGGAGTCAATGCCCTCGGGTGATTTGGCACCTTTCGGAGAGGAGGAAATGGAGGATTACTGACTAAACAGTTCTGGCCTTTTCTAAAGAACCTCCTTCTCCACGGAGCCCTGCAGGGAGTCACTGTTCTCTGGAATCACCGAAAGCAAAGACAGCAGGACTCCCTTGTTGCTTTCCGAGGAGTGTACAGCTCTTCAATACGCCATAGATTTTTCCCCTCTAGTTTCCTGTAAGTAATACATCTAGTCCTGGGTGAATTTACTAAATTAAGGGTGAACAGGAAATGAGCACTAGGAGCTGAGTGTAAAATCTGGTGAGTAAATTAGTGGAGAAGTCAGAGCGTTCCGTCTGTAGGTCCTTAGGTTTCCGGCAGCTGCTCTTTGCCTGTCAGGACGATGTGCTTGGTGGAGTCACACCTGAGGTGTCCAGGTTGCCTTCCAAACCAGATGAAATCCATGGCTTCCTGTTCCATATCAGAAAGTGCCCTCTACCAATTCCCCAAGGTAGCTGGGATACATTTAGTGTAACTACTTGGTTAAGAGATATAAATAGCCGAGACCGGTTTGGCTCAGTGGATAGAGCGTTGGCTTGCGGACTGAAAGGTCCCAGGTTCGATTCCGGTTGGGGGCATGTACCTTGTTTGCGGGCACATCTCCCCTGTGGGGCGTGCAGGAGGCCGCTGATCGATGTCTCTCTCTCATCGATGTTTCTGACTTTCTCTCTCTCTCCCTTCCTCTTTGTAAAAAAATCAATAAAATATATTAAAAAAAGAGAGAGATATATAAACACACACTGATGAGTTAGCTTAATGAGCCCCTTGGCTCCAAACACCTGAACTTAAACGCATGTTATTAATACAGGGTGTAGAGTCTAGAAACTTTTTTTACAGTCTTGCACTAATCTTTTGTTAAGCCCGGAACGCAAGCCGCACTTACAGAGCACCAAGAGACGATCTCATGTAAAAACAAAGGGGTTTATTCAGACCAGCATGCTGGGGCTCACAACATACTCCGAAAACAGAGCAGAGGCTGAGAGCCCTGGGCCTTTGTTACATGACCGTTTTATACTGGGGGTGGGGGTGGGGGGTGGAGAGCTGTTTGAATTACTGAGTTGGCCTATCCTGATAGGCCAGGTAGGGGAGTTGGCCCATCCTGATAGGCCAGGTAGGGGCCGGGGTCTGCTTACGCATTTACGGGATGTGGGGTCAGGAAGCAGTCTAATAGCAGGGCTTTAGACTTGTTACCATAGCAACTCCTGAGAGCAAAGGTCAAACCTCACAAGGAACCTGTGGGGTTATCTCTCCCACCCTTATTGGCTGAAGGGCTTCCTTCCCTTTATTATGCAAACATAGACCTGTTGCTGTTCCCAGCTCCCTCATTCTATGGAAATAAGCCTTCTGCTGGTCTGCAGCCCTGTGCTTCCTCCAA
>PVJN01026423.1:0-29047 GCA_004026805.1 Lasiurus borealis | reverse complement strand
AACAAAGTTGAGTGTTGCAGTTGAGTATGTCACGCTGGAAAGTATATTGGAGTGGCAGTTACTGGGCTCTTGTCTAATTCTCTAATTGATTCACCCAAGTGACCAGGGACATGTCCCTTTCCCTATTTGGGCTTTAGTTTTTCATCCTTAATAGGAGGGGTTGCCTCAATGATCTCCAAGTTTCCTTCCAGACCTGAGAGTGAGTGATTCTCTTTCTTTTCTAACACAGCATGTTAAAATGTAACCCTCCTCCACACCAATATGCTACGTTCCCACAGCTGCGATTTTGCTAAAAATGGACAATTTCTAAATGTTAAAACAGTACATGGTAGAAAATAGTCAGTTTAGTTCCAAAAAATCCCCCACCCTGCTCAAGAATTAACACTGAAGTCCTGGATCTCACTCAGTGGAAAACCGTCCCAGAATGGAGGATGTGAACTGTATATCAAATATACTTAGCCACCAAATACATTTTGGTCTCAGAGTACAGCGGTACTTCGAGATACGAGTGCCCTAACATACGAGATTTTTGAGATACGAGCCGTCGAGCGAGCGATTTTTGCTTTGAAATACGAGCAACATTTGAGATAATAATTGCGCGGATCGGCCGGCTGCACACGACCCACCAGTTTACCAAGACTCGAGCGTCTCATAGTTTCCCACGCCTGAAGGTTACGGAACGAATTAAACTCGTATCTCGAGGTACCACTGTATTGCAATTGAAATGTAGCTACAAATGCACCCTGGATTCTTTCTATGACGTGATTCCACCCTGTGGGGGATTCTATACAACCCCTCTGTGTGTTGACAAATTCTGTGCAGGTCATTTTTTTTTTTCTTTGACAAAAGAAAATATATACTGGAAATCTTGAAGTTGTATAAAAACATAGCCCCCCTTTCTCATCTGGATTCTGAAACAATTCAAGACAAAGTTGTTCAGCAGGTGGAGATAAATATTTAACACCTATGTGGTGTTAAAGGCAGATATAGGTGTTAAAGTTGGAGAATGTGGCTTCTATTTGTGGCCAAGACAACTTCCTAAAAACTTTCTACACCCTGGAATCATGCAGACTTCTTCCCAGTTCTGCTAGATTAGGATGAATCTTCTTCCCAGGAACTGTATGAATTAAATATGTCCACTTTCTTCCTACAAGCTCACTCAGACAGACTGCTTGTTATCCCCTAAATCTCTCTTTTCCTTCTTCTACAATAAGATAACCCCCACTTTTCAGTGGCTCCTCATCATAAAGACTACATTTCCCAGCCTTCCATTGAATCTGAGGTAGCCCAGTGACTTAGTTCAATGGGGTGGGAGTAAGAAGTGCTGGGCTCAATTTCTGGAAAGATTAAGGATCTGTGTGTCTCCCCTGAGCGTTCTTCCTCCCTTCTGGGAAGAAAAGGAGCTGGAGTGTCCATTTGGACCATGAAATAGAAACTGAATTTTGAGGATGGCAAATAAGCCTGAGGCCTTGGAGACATCATACTAGTCCTGGGTTATTATATTTATGGGAGAGAGAGGATCTTTATCTCCTTTAAGCCACTATTATTAGGAGTTTCCGGTCACTTAAGGCTGAGTGCAAATCGAACTGATACACTCTCCAGTCAGTTCAACCATTCCATTTCCTCCCACACTGAATGAGGAAAGGAGTAAGAGGTGGGAAGCAGCTCGGAGTGTTACACTAATGGATGTCCCTCCACATGGAAGGGAGCATGAAGGTGTAGGGAAAAAGAATTCCCCTCTTGAAAAGCTTATTCATTCAACAAAAAATGATAGGTCACTTGTTATGTGCTAAGTACTGCTCTAAGTACTTTACAACTATTAATTTAATCCTCATGAGAATACTACAAAGTATTAATAATAGCCCCATTTTGCAGATGAGGAAATGGAGCCACAGAGATTGGAGAACTCCTTACAGGTCACATTGCTTAGAAAAAATATTAATTAGAATCTCTCATTCATTACATACTTATTGATATTACTAGAGGCCCAGTGCCCAAAATTTGTGCGCAGGGGGAAGGGGGCAGGGGGTAAGGACTGGGGGAGGGGATGTCCCTCAGCCCAGCCTGCACCCTCTTTAATCTGGGACCCCTTGAGGGATGTCTGACTGCCCATTTAAGCTCGATCCCACCAGGCCTAAATGGGCAGTTGGACATCCCTCTCACAATCCAGGACTGCTAGCTCCCAACTGCTTGCCTGCCAATGCCTGATTGCCTCTAACTGCTTCTGCGTGCCAGCCTGATCACCCCCTAACCACTTTCCTGCCAACCTGATTGATGCCTAACTGCTCCCCTGCCAGCCTGTTTGCCCCTAACTGCCCTCCCCTGCTGGCCTGGTCACCCCTAACTGCTCTCCCCTGAAGGTCTGGTTCCCCTTACCCCCCCCAATTGTCCTCCACTGCAGGCCTTGGTCCCCCTCAACTGTCTTCCCTTGCTGGCCTGGTCACCCCTAACTGCCCACAACTACCATCCCCTGCAGGCCATCTTGTGGTGGCCATCCTGTGTCCACATGGGGGCAGCCATTTTTGACCACATAGGGGCAGCTATCTTGTGTCTTGGAGTGACGGTCAATTTGCATATTATCCTTTTATTAGATAGGATTATTGACTAGAGGCCTGGTGCACAAATTTGTGCATGGGTGGGATCCCTTGGCCTGGCCTGCGATAGGGATCAGTTGGGGCTGTCTTGCCCAAGGCCTGGCCAATTGGGGGTAGAGACCATGGGAAGTTGGCCAGCCATGGGAGACTGGCTGTGGGAATGTACTGACCACCAGAAGGCAGCTCCTGTGTTGAGCGTTTACTCCCTGGTGGCCAGTGTGTGTCATAGAAACTGGTCGTTACGGTTGCTTAGGCTTTTATATATAGAATAGGTAGATGTACAAAGAGCTGGCTTTCATTTATTGAGTTACTTACCAGTAACTTAATCCTGGTGGGCTATATTTTAAAACAAAGGCTACGATTTGACAACCATCTTTATCTCCCTTAGTTTTCTATTGCTGCATTAAAAAAAATCACCACAAATTTAGCACTTTAAAACAACACAATGTGTTATCTCACAGATTTTGTGGGTCAGCAGTCTAGACATAATGTAGCTGGTCTCCACTGAGAGTCTTACAAGGTGTCAGGAAAGCTGTGATCTCATTTTAAAACTTGACTAGGGAAGCTATCTGAGGTTGTTGTCTGAATCAGTTGCCTTGAGGCTGTTGAATTCATGAAAGCTGCTTCTTCAAAGTCAGCAATGGAGAGAAAGAATCTTTTCTATTTTGAGTCTCTGACTTCTAAATCCTCTTTGAGGTGCTCACCTGATTAGCTCAGGCCATTTTGGTTACTTAAAGTCAACTGTTAGAGACTTTAATTACATCTTCAAAATCCCTTCACCTTTGCCATGTAACATAACTTGATCACAGTTGTGATATCCCATCACCTTTGCCGTGTTGTATTGGTTAGACTCCATTTAACCTCTATGCCTCCATTTCCTTCTAAATCAATTGACGATAGTTACAGTGTGCACCTCATAGGGATTTTAACGGGTTAAATGAATTAAATACAGACAACACCAAGAACAGTGTCTAGCACATAATAAGCACTCTATTGATATTTGCTCAGAGTTTTATTTCACCTGGATTTCCAGGTGCTTCTGGATGCTGAATGGCTGTGTCCTGCTAACTAAATTCGGAAGAGTTGTTTTTACACATCCCCTTATGTGTATATTCTTTCACCTTGACTCATTTCTAACAAGTCAAAATGAATGCATTTTTTCCTTTGTGTATTACTTTCCCTGAGTACTGAATTAGTGGCTGGTGGAAAAATATTAACTCAGGCCACCAAACTCTACCAGTACATATCATAATATAATACAAAGAATGCACACAATCCTCCACAAAAGATAATATACATACAATGCATACTTCTGACTCTAAGCTTTCTTTGAGCTTTAATAGCCTGTGATTCTTTGAGGATGTTGAATAACTTATTCCAGACTGGCTGTAGCTTGACTATAAGGCATGATAGAACTTAAATTGCACGGCTTTGTTGAGTCTGAAATCACATCGGGAGGCAAGAGCCATTGTCTGAATAACACGGGCTGCCAATTATTTGAATAAAGAAAATCATACTGTCCTGTATTAGCTCTCTCCCCGCACCCCCATTAATAAAGTTCATTTGTTCCCGTTTGCCCACCTCTCCTTTGTTCTGCAGGGCCTTTCTTATTGCCGAATCCATAGATGCTTTTATCCGCTCCAGACAGACGGAAAGAGTGATTCTTGGAGCGAATATATTTTTAGCAACAATTAAAGCTCATGTCTCCTGCCTTTCTGAGCCACTGGCATCCCGCAGCATCCGGAACCACCTGCATTCAGCCTTCAGGGAATGGACCGCTTTGCTGATGGTTCAGCTATCAAATGGAGGCATAAACACGGCTGGGTGTGTGTAAGCTGGAGAAGGGAGAGCTCATTATGCTAAACAGGAATATTAATAATGCAAGATGCACAAACAAAAACACTCTTGCCAATTTCAAGGCGCGATTCCTCCTCTCCCTCTTGCTGCTCCCTCGCTCCTCATCCCCAAGGCATCTGAGGGACGTGACAGTAGCAGGAGGTGGGTCTCCTCCAGCAGATACTGGAACTTGAAAAGCAGGAGATGAGATTGACAATGAAATTACCAATTTCATTAAGAAAGAGAAACACCATGTTTGTCTGCCTTGGAGCTGGATATTTATGTAGAGTTTGGAACCTTTAGAAGGGTAGTTAACTGGAAGGAACTGGTAGGGTCTCCTACAGAGGCTTAGGTCAAAGGTCAGGGTAAGGCTTGTCAGAGACAACCTAGTCATTTCTCTCCAGCCTAGAAGAAGGGAAAACTTGTCATGTGTGCAGAAAATAATTCCAACAAAGAAGAAAAAATATGGAAACACACACCCACACAAGTCACTATGAATTCAAAGGCAGAAAAGAGAACAAATAGCAAATGGAGCAAATGGTAAATACAGAGCAATGTGGTAAATACAGAGCAAAATTATTCTTTCCTGTCCTCAAGTAAGAACACCTGAATAATGTTCTCAGGAGGTGCTACCAGCTGAACAAACCTAGTTCTATTAGAGTAGTAATCGGCAAACTGCGGCTCTCGAGTCACATGCGGCTTTTTGGCCCCTTGAGTGTGGCTCTTCCACAAAATATCTCGTGCAGGTGCGCACGTACAATGCGCATGCGCAGAAGTTGGTTTTCGGCTCTCAAAAGAAATTTCAATCGTTGTCCTGTTGATATTTGGCTCTGCTGACTAATGAGTTTGCCGGCCACTGTATTAGGGTAAGCCCCCACGAGAATTTTAATATGGTCATTGTGAAACCAGACAATCAATGGATCTGGGCTGCCTGTCACTACTTGAGCCAATTAAGGAGAGACAGGGCTGAATCATATATGAGCGTTTATTCCAATAACAACAGCAGTATGGGAGAGGAGCAGGTCACCCCCAAAAACCTGCACTCTCCACCACCATAATCCAGCTACTTATACTGGGCGGAAGAACAAAGATTACACGGGGAAGTAGGCAAAAGGGGTAGGAATGAGTATGCAAAATGGGCAGTTTAAGGGCAACTCGGGCTGGGGGTTTGCAAAGGCCTGCGGTATGCAAAAGGCTGAAGGTTTGCAAAAGGCTGGAGTTTTGCAAAGACACGGGGGTTTGCGAAGGGCTGATGCATCTGGTTTTTGCAATAAGGTTGTTAATGTTTCCATGATCATAGGCCGCTGCCAGATGTGGAGGGTGGGCCGAATTTCCAGGTAACTCCAGGTCCTTCCTACGTGCACCTCCCAGCCAGGTTGAGATGTGCTTTCTTTAATCAGAACAAACAATCCTGGTTAACAGAGCATGATTCATATTTCTTATAACTACAGCTGCCCCCCCATATTCTACTTCTGCCCCTAACAATTGGAACATATTCTAGTTATGTATTGTGGTGTAAAACTTTGCCTTAAAACCATTTATTATCTGTCACAGCTCTGTATGTTGACAACACTGTTTGGCAGCTTTTGCTTGGGATCTCGCACGCAGGTGCAGTTAGATAGCTGCTGGGCTTGAGTCATCAGGCTGTGGGATGGTCCATTCATTCACTAGTTTGGTATCCCGGTGCTCTTCATGTGATCTCTCTCTCTACCCTGTTTCCCCGAAAGTAAGACATCCCCTGGAAATAAAACCTACTTCCAGTTTTGCCTCTCGCTGTAATATAAGGCATCCCCCCCGAAAACAAGACCTCCCCGATAATAAGGCCTCTTTTGAATATAAGGTCTCCCCGGAATATAAGGCCCCTGAAACTACCTTAAGGCGTCTGACTCCTGATTTAAAGAGACCTCCCACTGCCTAAATAGCTCCAGCTGCATTGCAGCCAATCAGTGAGCTGGATTGTGATGACAACTACTACCGTACTGTCTACAGGGAATTAAAATTGTTTTTTTTTTTTTTTTTTGTTCAACGATAAATGTGTACCTTATTCTTCTTCATGGGAAAATAATTAAGACATCCCCTGAAAATAAGACCTAACGCATCTTTGGGAGCAAAAATTAATATAAGACACTGTCTTATTTTCAGGGAAACAGGGTATCTCCTCTCTCTCTCTCTCTCTCTCTCTCTCACACACACACACACACAGACACACATACACACACACACACACACACACTTTCATATATAATATCAGAATCCTGTAAACTGAGGCTTGAGAACTCCTGGTTTGGTTGCTGTAGCATAAAACATACTGGACTCACATTTGCAGGGATAATATTTTGGATTTTTTTTGAATGACTCATCTTTGATGAGAAGATTAAAAAGAAGCTGCTACATTTTAGATGTTCATAATAATGGAAAAGTGCGAGTTCGTGTCAGAAAAGCTGGGACCTACAAGCGGTTGAAAAGCTCATCAAACATTCCCGAGAGCACACCCAGAGGGCAAGGTGTTTCACTTCTGGACCTGCTCGCATTTCAGGTCTGGGAGGCCAATCTCACCCTTGAACCTGCTCTATACACGTTCCACACAAGTTTTAAGTGTGAATAAAATGGACTTTGTTCTAAATGTGAAGTGATTGGAGGGGTTTGAGTTGGAGAGATACATGATCGTGTTTGCATTAAACCATTTTCCCGCTTGGACCACAGGCATTTCAGAATGAAGCAAGAAGACCAAGCAAGACGCTTCTGCGATCCTCCAGGCGCCCAGCGCGTGGAAAGGACAGAGACAAGAGGTGAGTGGCTAGAAAAATGAAGGGGTTTAAGATCATGTCATCGTTGTACTTTAAAAAGCCCGGGGAGGCTGAGATGTTTCAACTGGAAAGGTGAGAGATGCCTTCCAATATGAGACTGGCTGTCATGGAAAAAAGATGGATTAGCCAATTCCGGTTTGGCTCAGTGGATAGAGCGTCAGCTTGCGGACTGAAGGGTCTCAGGTTCGATTCCGGTCGGGGGCATGTACCTTGCTTGCGGGCACATCTCCACTGTGGGGCATGCAGGAGGCAGCTGATGGGTGTCTCTCTCTCATCGATGTTTCTGATTTTCTATTTCTCTCCCTTCCTCTCTGTAAAAAATCAATAAAATATATTAAAAAAATAGAAAAAAAATGGATTAAAATGATTCCGAGTCCCAAAAGCCAGACCCACGGATGGAAACCACAGGGCGTGAGGTTTGTGCGCAGAATAAGGAAGCGTTTTCTCCCAGAGAAAACCTGCAAAGACAGAAGGGGTTTCCCGGGGAGGCAGGGAATTCTCACCCCCGCCAGTGGAGAGCCGGGGCTGGAGGACTTGGGCGGAGAGGTGGGGAGTCCGGGCGGGGCTGTGCGGCCGGGTGATGCAGAGACTCCACTGGGAGATGCACTGATTTTGGAAACTCACAGTTGTAGCAAGACTGAGACCTGGGGGTATTTTTATTTGCATGTAGCACCACTACGATAGAGAAAATTCATAATTGTGTTACTCAGTTTGGGGCTTTTTCGAGGACTCCCCAGCAGAGCCAGGTGGGGTGTAGCTGCTGCCGACCCATGAATAGAGGTGTATGTTTTTCTTCCCGCTTCTGGGCCGTGTTCCGCAGCCTATGTTTCTCTGATCTTCTTTAGAGAGATGGTTTTGGGCAGTGGTCGGCAAACCACGGCTCGAGAGCCACATACACTGCGTCTCCTGTTCCCCCACTTCTTCAATGCCACTTCTTCAAAATAGACTCGCCTAGGCTGAAAACCAATCTCTGCGCATGGGCCACGAGGTTTCAATCACGCTGTATGCGGGCGCCCACACGTGGTATTTTGTGGAAGATCACACTCAAGGGGCCAAAGAGCCGCATGTAGCTCGCGAGCCGTGGTTTGCCAACCACTGGTCTAGGGGAAGAGTTTAGGCTCTGGATGAGTGAAACGTAGCTTGAAATTCTCAGTCCATACTTGCTAATGGCATGAGTGTAGGTAAATTATTTATTTATTTAAAAATATATATTTCATTGATAGTTTACAGAGAGGAAGGGAGAGGGATAAAGAATTAGAAACATCAATGAGAGAGAAACATTGATCAGTTGCCTCCTGCACACCCCCCCCTGGGGATGTGCCCGCAACCAAGGTACATGTCCTTGACTGGAATCGAACCTGGGACCCCTCAGTCCGCCAGCCGACGCTTTATCTACCGAGCCAAACTGGTCAGGGCTGTAGGCAAATTATTTAATATTTCTGAGCCTCATTTATTCATCTGTTAAATGGGCATAACGTTACCTATTTTCTATGGTCATTGTAAGAGATAATCTTTACTAAGGTCCCAGCACCTTGTAAGATTTTAATACGTAAGAACCATACTCAGAAAAACATACATTTTCTTGTGCAAGGAAATGGAGCCTCGTATTTCTGTGTCAGAATCGGGTACTATAAGTCACTGTGATCAAAGAGTTAACCCGCAAAAGGAAACGCTCACAGACTGAATGGATGGAGTCCTAACTCCAGGACAGTATTCATTTCCCCTCTATTGATGCGTCTTTAGAGAAAACCATTTACATGCGTTTGTTCTTAAAACACTCTGAGAAATGAGCGACAGTTCGGAGGCAGTGATGTGTAACGTTCGGAGCTTTCTCGGCTTGGCGCTGGGAAGCTAGAGGGAGGAACTGAGCCTCTGCTTCCTGTGACAATCAGGGGTGGGGGTGGGGTAATTGGTCTTCAAATAATCGTGATTCATAGTTTAGCAGAAAGCTGCAAAGCTCGCCCTGCAAATCGAACAGCGAGCCAGTTCATTATAGCGTAGTTATTGATATTGCAATCTGCTGCCGATGAATGCAACTCCAAATCCATTTAGGAAGGAGTGTGATGGGGGATTTCTTTTGCTTTCATTTACCCTTCAGGGGCCTGAATGATGTTTTGTAAAGGAGACCTGGCCCCTTCCCCCTATCTTTGAGTTCCATTCATATCTCCTCTGGCTTCGGTCACAGTGCCTGACACACGGATAATTGCTTATTAATTGTAAATGCCCTTGTTCTATGTCTCCTGTGTGCTTTTGCTCACTCAACCAAGGGCTGGTAATAAAGTTACCGCTATGGGTGTAACCACTCTGCATGCCTCAACCCCAGCACTCCGGTTTTCAACTAGTGCCAATCTTGACACGCAGCCTTCATATCGCTTTATGTTGACAATGAATGACCCATTCACACCAGTGCATTAGTGTGTATAACCTGCTTATCTGTGAAACTTTCTCAGTTTTTTCAATTTCCTGAAAGCCCAAAACTGAGAAAAGCAGGTAAGTTCCCCGATGAAAGAGAGCTAGCAGACATTCCCTTTATGATTTTCTAAGATAATCTGTCATTCCTAACCACATATTATCTTAGAAAATCATAGACTGCCAGCCTAAATCGGCAGTCGGACATCCCTCTTACAATCTGGAACTGTTGGCTCCTAACTGCTCGCCTGCCTGCCTGCCTGATCATTTCACTTACCCTCCGATGATCTTGTATAAAGTGAAGGGATCTCACCCAATAGTTTAGTTTAGGGGAATTTAGGCCTCGTGGGAAGTGCTGTGGCATCCTCATCCCCAGGTTCTAAGAAAATTGGCATAGAGGTTCGAGGTGGATGCTTCAGGCAAGGGGAAGCTGGAGTTTCACTCCCTGTGCTTAGAATTATTGCAAGCATTCCAGCTCTGCCACCAGGGGGCAGGAGAGAGCTCTTGGAGGGCTTGACTCCTCCATGCTGGCCTTTAAGAGGCTTTCTGAATGAATAAGGAGCGTGGAGCTTAATTACAACCCAGAGAATTCTAGAGATACGAGGGTGAATGGCAGAGCCTGCAATAGTTGGGAGGAGGAAAAGGAGAGAGACAATATTTAGCCTATATTTCCCTTGACACAGAAGGTGATCAGGCTTCATCCATTGTCTTAGTCAGCTTGGGCTGCTGTGCCATAGCCTGGGTGGTCTAAACAACAGAAATATATTTCCTGTAGTCCTGGAGGCTGAGATCAGGGTGCCACCAGGGTCAGATTCTGGTGGCCTCTCTTTCAGGCTTGCAAATGGCTATCTTGCTGTGTCCTCCCAGAGACCAAAGAGAGGAAGCAAACTCTCTTATTTTTTTCTTATAATCCCAATAGTGGCCTGGTGCATGAAATTAATGCACTGGTGGGGGAGCGTGTTCCTCTCCAATCTGGGACACCTGTGGCATTGGGCCTAAATTGGCAGTCGGACATCCCTCTTACAATCCGGGACTGCTGGCTCCTAACTGCTCACCTGCCTGCCTGCCTGATCATTCCTAAACACTCTGCCTGCTAGCCTGATCGCCCCCAACTGCCCCCTCTTTCTGGCCTGATCACCCCTAACTGCCCCACCAAGCCAGCCTGTTTGCTCCCAACTGCCACCCCTGTCAGCCTGATCACCCCCAACTGCCCTCACTCTCTTCTCTGGCTGCAAACTTGCATACCACTTCCTGAGGCATGTTAATGATTCTCTATGTGAAGGACATGCTGTTGAGGTTGATATGCATGGAAGGCAGAAGACATTCCTGTATTCTCACCCTAGACTTTCTTTTTCTAAGGAAAAAGACTGTAGTTAGGTTTGCAGGTTGATCTCAACCTAATAGAACACACTTTCATTTAGTTTGAATTAAGCAGGCATTGTGCTCAGAAAGGAAATCATAGACAATTTCTTAAGGTAATCCTGGATTCTCCTTGAAAAGCTCAGCGGATATCTTGGTTTTAGACATGAAAGTCTCACAGGGACATCTGGTTTGTGCTTTTTATACCCTCTTTCCAACCTTCTAGCAAATGTCCTATTTGGGGACATTGTCGTCTCCACCTAATTGAAAATGGCTGAGCTCTAACATTATTTTCCAGATCGTTTTATAAAATGAGTTTGAGTTCTCATTTGCTTTTAGTAAGTGAGATCCTTTGGAAAAGAAAATTCCAAAAAGCAAGGTTAACTGACAAAAATGACAGCAACGGGCCTTTGTGTGGAAATCACCACAGGATCATACGTGATTAGATGGAGTTCAAAGAAGCCTCTGATCTGATCTCCCCGTGGCAGGGCTGGGCACAGGCTAAGTGGCAGCCTTTGTGACAGCCTCGGACAGTCTCTGCTCCTGCCGTGTGTTCACGTGTGGAAACTTCGAAAGTAGGGATTTTTAATCCACCAGTGATCCTATTGCTTATATCTCCAAATGTTATTTTCAACAAATTCCCTCTCTTCATCTCCATTGCCAACACTTTAGTATGGACATCTCAGTGGTCTCTTTGCTTCTAATTTGCCTTCCTTTCACCTATTCTCCACACAGTGATGAGATCATAAAAAGAAATGGGTGAAGATGGTGAAACTCACAGAATTTCTCTTTTCTATTACCTAGTAAAGGAGAATAGGAGAATACAAACCAGCAAAGAAGATATCAACAAACTGGTTGAATAGACTTTAAAAACTCTCTTTTTCTGTTTGTATCTCTCCATATTTGGGAGTATTGGTGAGAATATCCAGATGTTTGTGCTCATCAGAGTGGCTTTTGGGGTTTGCCTGGTGAGTTAGGAGCAGGTTGGGCTACAGTGCTCTCTTCCTGTTTACACTACAACCTCCTCTCCCCTTTTTTGGTGGATAAAAGTGTTTCTGTGTGCAGTAGCCATGACAATGTGTCTCATAATCTTGAGCCTCTTGCCATGGTTTCTGTCCATCAGGGTAGTCTGATTTCTTACATGCAGACCTAGAGCTTCCAGAATGAGTAGTTATAGAAATAGGAATATGGAAGCTACCAGTCACCTGGACCAGGAAACTGGCACAACATCCCTTCCTCCCTATTTGATTAGTAATCACAGAGCCAGATTTAAGGAGAGCCACCAAGGACCGCCACATCAGCCCAGAGACACAGAGAGTGCAGGTGATTCCTAAGTTCATGTTCTGAGAGGGAATCCTACTTTTGAAAAGACATACCCTTGCCCTAGCCCAGTGGTCGGCAAACTCATTAGTCCACAGAGCCAAATATCAACAGTACAACGATTGACATTTCTTTTGAGAGCCAAATTTTTTACACTCAAACTTCTTCTAAGGCGCTTCTTCTAAATAGACTTCCCCAGGCCGTGGTATTTTATGGAAGAGCCACACTTAAGGGGCCAAAGAGTCACATGTGGCTTGCGAGCCAGTTTGGCTCAGTGGATAGAGTGTCGGCCTCTGGACTGGGACGTCCTGGGTTCCATTCTGGCCAAGGGCATATGCCTGGGTTGTGGGCTTGATCCTCACTAGGGGGCATGGCAGGAGACAGTCAATCAATGATTCTCTCACATCATTGATGTTTCTATTTCTCCCTCTCCTTTCCTCTCTGAAATCAATGAAGAAATATATATTTTTTAAAAAGACATACTCTTTAATCTGTTGTTTTGACTCCCGATGGCTTTCACAGTCTGACATGGAGGTCACTTATCTGTAAATCACAATGATAACATCTGAGATCTCTGTGTGACCTCTAGAGAAGCCAATTCTTGGAGTGCTTTATTAAGACATTACTTTTAGAAGGGCCTTAAATCTTCATGTTCAGAGCTCAGTAATAGATGGGTCATTTTTGTACAACCTCATCTCAACCCCTTTGGGTTCACGTGGAAAGGGCACTGGCCGGGTGAAGAATTCTATCAAACTAAAATACACTGACTAATCATTGATTTGAATCTCAATACTCACACATAGCAGTTGAGTGGTATTGTGGAATCTCCAATTCCCTTTTCTGTAAAATGAGGATACTAACAATGCTTTCTTCTTAGGGTTGTTATAGGAATTAAATAAAATGATGTAAGGTTTTGATCTCAGTTTCTGGCAAACAATTTGGAAAATATTAGCTATTATAATGATGAGGAATAATAATGTGGGAGGGAGAATTTATCAAATTCAGTTTCTTAACTCAAAAGCTGATAGAATGACTCTGTATTCTTGGTATAATTATAGATAATAAAACTGTTTTGGGATAGTATATAGCCTTAACTTGGAAGACTTCAGTGAATTATTTTGTAGTATAATAACATTAAACATAAGAAAAGGTCAAATTTTAATTTTCTAAGGACGATTCCAATACTGGCATAAATCATTAAGTATAATTTTTACAAAGGTCTATAGAATATGACAAGAATTTATTAAACATAAACATAAACAAGTACCCATTAGGAAATAGTCATTTTTATAGACCTAGGATGTGCATTTTTCTCCAGACATTTCAACTCAGGGTGGAATGTCTCCCTCCCACGTTCTACGGTTGAAACTAAGCCCTTGCTTCTGTTTTGGCATCAGTAGAATCCCAGGCCTTACCCTTGCTATTTTGGATTGTGACTCACATCTTCTTGTTCCTTAAAATTAGGATCTCAGGGGTAGATTTCCTGCAAACTTTGCTTATTTGGGCTGAGTGGTCATCCCCTCTCAGTTCCTGTAAAGAAACATGTATTATTAGCCCGAAAGCTGTAAATCCTCCAGACAAACAGTCTTATCTAGAGAAACTCCGGTGACGATGAGAAGTCTGGGGGTCTGGTGGGAAGAGGAAAGGGCAAGCTCTCAGGAGTCAGCCAGATCTGGTTTCTGACCTTGTTCAGACCGTGTGGTCATGGGCAAGTCCCTTCCCTTCTCTGAATCTATTTCTTCACTTGAACCGTGAGAAGACATTACGTGACTACAGATGTGTGAAACCCTCAACAAACTCCCCAGCTTGCAATGCAAGCTCAGCATATGTTGTCTCTGAATCTTCGGATGATAATTATCCTTTCCTGGTTATTGTGGTCTGAGAAGGCCATTGAGAGAACATGGCGCTACACTAACACATACAAAGCAACTAGCACATACTAGCTCTGGCACCCATGCAAAGTCTATTGGTTTCTCACTCTGCATCTGGCCACAGTGTCTGATGGATCAGTGGGCAGGACAGGCAGTAGAGGCAGAAAGATGAGATGCCTGAGATATCTGTGTGAAAAGATTGGTGTCCCCAAGAAGGGCAAAGTTGCTAAAGTACCAACTTTAGGCTGAATTCGCCAATAGGCACAGAAGTAGCGTCTTAGGGTACCAGACACATTTAGGGGCCCACAAAACCATTTAATTTCTTTTGAAATAAGGACAAAAAATTGGTTATAATCATGATAAATCTAATCATAAAAAATGGTTCTAATCATAATAAATGTATTCACCTTTATACCCACACTGCTGTAAGGTCTAATTTTTAATATTATTTAAAGGCAGCCCCACAGGCAAAAGTGCCCACGCCCCCGGAAGTCGTAATGCAGCCCTGAGCAACTTTGCTGACTTTATAAACTAGTGTTGCCTCTGACATTCATTTGTGGTGAATTAGGTCACCCCCTTTCTTTTAAAACAATACATTTTATTGATTTTAGAGAGGATGGGAAAGGGAGAGAGAGATAGAAGCATCAATGATAAGAGAGAATCATTGATTGGCTGCCTCCTGCACACCCCTACTGTGGATCTAGCGCGCAACCCAGGCATGTGCCCTTGGCCGGAATTGAACCTAGGATCCTTCAGTCCCCAGGCTGACACTCTATCCACTGAGCCAAACCAGCTAGGACTGGGTCACCCTCTTTCTTCTCTCAGCCTCTGGCTCTCCTACTCTTCCTGGGTTGACCAGGTGGGAGGCAACCATAGCCTCTGCTATTGTGGGGGCTGTGGTCCAGAAAGTCTTATCAGAGGTCCTGACAAGGCCAAAGGTCAAATTATTTTTCAACAAATATTTATTCATTTATTTACAAATATTTATTTATTTATCCCCCAAAATGAACATACACAATGTCTGTAGATTCCATCCCATTTTGAAAATGAGATGCATTTTAATAAGCACTGCCTTGATAATTATTTAAATAGTGTATAATTTTGGGGGGACATCCTGTATGTGGGTTCAGCATTTGAGTATGTCTGTTGGGACCCAGCCAAACTGCCAGCACAGCACAGTATCTGGAAATAAGAAGTGCTGGCTGAGGAGTGAAGCAATTAGCAACTACCATAAAGTAGCAACTACCATAAATGACTGGGTGGCTCTGAGTGAGGATTCCCTCCCTCCCAAGGCCACTACGAGGAGCAAAGAAAGCTTTCAGAAAACATTTGGGCTTGTAGACTCCTTTCCCAACAATGTAGCCTTTGTTTTATGGTAAGCAGAAGTCTAATTGGCTTTAGGTACAATTGCAGAGAATCAAACTGGAGAATTTCTCAACTTCACAAGAATCTAAGCATTTTAAAGGAGGTGAAGTTTCTCTGATGCCCTTGATATATGAGGGAAGGGGAAGATTGATGGGAATTGCAGGCAGAGGTTGAAAATAAGGACTTTGTGTCCCCAAGTTTTCCTTTTGGAAACCACTTGCAACCAACACACAGCAAGGTCCCAGTTTGCAGGAAATGGAACTAAAAGCATGCATGTCCCCGCCCCACTCTATTAGAACAAATGTTCTATTTAATCAGACTCTGCAGGCAGAGTTTGCCATATTAAGTCATTAATCCATTCATAGAATCCTTTCCGGTTCTTTGGAAGCTCCAGATGCTGCGATGTAAATGGGAATGAAACTCCATCACTGCCTGCTTTGCTGACACCTTTCTTTATAGCCATTTATTTGTTTACTGTTTCTACCTTCCCCCTCCCCCTGCCCCAATAAGGTTGGAATCTCCATCAGAGCAGGGACTTTGCTCATTTGTTAACTGCTTAGAACTTGGTGCTCAGAATGACATTGCTAGATAAATACTTGTTGCATGATTTCGCTGAATGAATGAGATTATTTTACAGTAATTCTTAATCCTGAACAAACTGCTAAAATGAAAAATCCACGAGATCCATTCAAAGCACTTTTTATTTCAATTTCCCAAGAATCTGGTTTTTGAAAGCATTTAAAAAACCATGGTAAAATTAACATGGAAACACCAACACTTTTCTGTAATAAAAACTTGATATAAATATACACTGAGTGGCCAGATTATTAGGATCTTTGAATGCATAATAATCTGACCACTCTGTATATCCTATATAATAAATTGCTAATATGCAAATTGTCCCCTCAACCAGGAGTACGACCAGTAGGCAGGCCGATCAACTGCCCATGTCCCCTCCCCCTGGCCAGGCTGGCTGGACCCACTCATGCATGAATTCATGCACTGGGCCTCTCTCTCTATATATACACTGAGTGGCCAGATTATTATACGTTCAGAGATCATAATAATCTGGCCACTCAGTGTATAACAGGGCACTGCCATGCTCTATATAAACCTCTTGCAAGCTATTCACGTTGAGGAATCTGAACTTCACTTGAACTAGCAACTGTCTTTAGTAACTTCTAAATATAGCATTCACCAGCTCAATAGTGCAGCTCATCTTTTAGTTGTTTAAAATAGTATTTCCTTAGCACAAGACTAGATCCCCTCCCAGGAAATATTAACCTGTTTGCAATAATCTCTGCACATTTTCAAAGCCTGGTTGGCCTGTATTCACATTTCAAAAGAAAACAGACTTGGGTTCTGAACCAGTTCAAACAATGCACCAGGAATGAGCCATGTGGCTTTGTAAAATAATCTGATCGATGGAGTTCAGCCTCAAGAACAGCAGGTTTAGGAAATTACTATGGGATGATTGCTTCTTGATGTCTGGAATTCCACAAAGTCATTCCTTTGAGTTTCAACAGCCTCTTAATCTTTTGAGTTTTGCCCTATAGATTTAGGAGAACTAAAATACTCTAAGCCATTATTTGCTAGCCTTGAAGAACCAGGCAAAATTATGAAATAGGAAGAGGTATGACAATAGGGGACCATGAACTATGGGTGCCTGCACCATCCAATTTCTAGCTAATAGCCATTTTAGACTTTTATTTAGCAGGATGACCATCTAGCTGGGGCTGAGAATGGGACGGGGGAGCTTGAAGCTAAGCTTGCAGAGCAGTTTACATAAAATGAGCAAAACCTCCATAGTTCAGGTCAAGGAGTGAGGACAAAGTACTGAGGGAAATAGTGTAAGAAGAATAATTAAAGTTCCCCTAAGCTCTGTCTTTGTGCTATACGTGGCTCAGGCCCATTGTTGCTCTGTGGGAACTGGGCCTGATACTATCAGAGCAGCTGCATTTTCTACAGAAGCTGAAAATCCCAATTTTTTAAAAAAATATATTTTATTGATTTTTCACAGAGAAGAAGGGACAGGGATAGAAAGTTAGAAACATCGATGAGAGAGAGACATTGATCAGCTGCCTCCTGAACACCCCACACTAGAGATGTGCCCGCAAGCAAGGTACATGCCCCCGACCGGAATCGAAGCTGGGACCTTTCAGTCCGCAGGCCGATGCTCTATCCACTGAGTCAAACCGGTCTCGGCTGAAAATCCCAATTTTTAAGGGAAATGTCCTGGTCGTGGGGATGATGGTTTAGATCAGGTAGTCGGAAAAGGCCTGTTTGATAAAGTGACACCTGAGTACAGTCTTGAAGACAGTGAGAGAGTGAGCGGAAGATAACAGGAGGAAGAGTCTTCCAGGAAGAGGAAAGGAGTGCATAGCTCTGCGGCAGGAGTGTGTCTGAGAGTCCGCAAGCGGTCATTGTGTCTGGAGGAATGAATGGAGACAAGAGCAGAGCAGAAGCAAGAGGGGCAAGGTACAGAATGAAGCTGGGTCTAGTAAGGGCTTTGAGGAGACTACGAGATACGAGTTTAATTCGTTCCGTAACCTTGGGGCGTGGGAAACTATGAGACGCTCAAGTCGAGGTAAACTGGTGGGTCGTATACAGCCGGCCGATCGGAGCGATTACTCCTATCTCAAATGTTGCTCGTATTTCAAAGCAAAAATTGCTCGCTCGATGGCTCGTATCTCAAAAATTTCATGTTAGGGCACTCGTATCTCGAGGTACCACTGTATAATGGGAGGAGAGCCACTGGAGAGCTTTGACTGCAAGAGCAGCATAAACCAACCTGGATTTTAAAGGGGTTATTCTGGCTGCTACTAGAATAGTTATAAAGGAGCAAGAGCAGAAGCAGAGGAAAAATTAGAAGGCAGATTGGTTTGGATGAAGTTCAGCAGTGACAGGATTAGCCAAGTGAGAGTGACTTTAAATAGAAGTTGGTTTCTCTCTCACTCACAAGTTCTCAAGTCTGAATATAGAGGTAGATGGCAGCTCTGTTGAGCAAGTTGTCAGAGACTCAAAGACTCCAAGTCATAATTCTGAGGACTTACCCATCGCATAAATACAGATAGTGAAGCGTAAACATAAGGGTGGGATAAGAAATCATCTGGGGATGGAAACAAGATGAGGAAAAAATAAAGAGGAAGCTACAAACAGTAACTTGCAACTATCTCTTAAGGAAGGTGCCCAGAAGTTCCATAGACATTTCTACTTATAACCCCTTAGCTACACCACGCTGGAAGAAATGGTAGAAAATCTACATTGTGGAAGACCAGATACCTACTTAAGTTTCTATTATGTTGGGAGGTAAGGGGAAGTTTTGACTATAGGAAGCTTTTGAAGTAATCTGGATGAGAGATGATGGTGATGGACGTGGTGAGAAGTAGTTGGATTCAGGATACAGTTTGAGGTAATGGCAAGAGGAAATGCTGAAACAACGATTGTCAGGTGTTAGGGAAAGAGAATAGTCAAGGATGATAATGGATTTGGCTTAAACAACTGAAAAAAATGGAGCTACTTTGATTGAGAAGGCTTAAGAATAATAATAAGTGTAATTTTGGGAAAGTTAATTTTGATACCCAGGTATAATGACAGTGAGTATGGTGTTAAAAACTCTGAGACATCAAAATCACTTAGAGAATGAATGTATATAGGAAAGAATAAACATAAGATTATTTCTAACATTTAGAAATTGTATAGATGGAAGAGTGACCAGTAAGAAAGTCAATCAAAAGAGGGGTCAGGGCCTCTGGAAACCAAGAGAAAAATATTTAAAAAAGAAGGATGTATTGTAGCAGATTCTGGTTGAGTAAGATGAAGATTAATAATTGGCCATTGGGTTTGGCAACATGAATCTCTCTGATGATCTTGAGATGAGATGCTTCACTGAAATGGTGAGGGAGAAAGCCTGCTTGAAGCGGATTCAAGAGAGAATAAAATTAGAGAAAGGAAGAACGTGAGTGTAGACAGTTTTACTCCCTCAGGAACAGACCTATAAAAGCTAACAAAAAAAAAATGAGGTAGTAGTTAAAGGAGTCAAGTTTTTTGTATCTTAATATGAGATGTAGTGTAGCATGTTCTATGTGTTGATGGAAAAGATCCAGTGTGAAGGAGATTTTGATGATGCAGGAAGGGAAGTAGAGAATTGGAGTAAGATCCTTCAGAGGATGAGAGGGAATGGTGCCCAGTGAGCATATGGACATTTTGGCTTTAGAAAGGAGCACAGCCAATTCACCCAGGAGGGAAGGCACATTACATGGGAACAGATGCAGGTAGGCAGCAGAGGCGGTGGTGGGAGTTAATATAAATTCTCCCCTGATGGCGTCTTTGTTTTATTATTGAATTGAAATTCATACTCATCTGTTGGGAATGAGGAGGAAGGAGAAGGAAATGGATATTTGTGGACATAAAGTAAAATGTGAAATAAGTGTAAGAAATTGGATGAGTGGGTAAACTATATATAATGAGATTTCTGGACCGCGGACCTATTTTATGTCAGCAGTCATGAATTTAAAGTTTGTGAGTGAAAGTAGGCTGAGAATTGGATGTCAGAAGAGTTGGAGATAGAGACACAGAGAAAGAGATAGATCGATAGAGGGAGAGAGAGAGATAAGTGGGTGGAGGGATAGAAGAGATTAAGAGTGTATTTATTTAAGGGTATCATAAGAAATAAGAGACCATGCAATCCGTGCAATGAAATCTGAGTTGCTCATAAAGGTTTGAGATAGTGGTGAGAGACTGTCTCGTATTCAATAGATCAACTATAGCCTTTCTTGGAAAAGTTAGCAAATTGTGCAACATAGGCATTGCTACTTTTTTTTAA
Source organism: Lasiurus borealis (assembly GCA_004026805.1). Taxonomy (NCBI): domain Eukaryota; kingdom Metazoa; phylum Chordata; class Mammalia; order Chiroptera; family Vespertilionidae; genus Lasiurus; species Lasiurus borealis. The sequence goes on along the minus strand of PVJN01026423.1, from coordinate 8,661 downwards.
AAATATATTTTATTAATTTTTTACAGAGAGAAAGAGAGGGGGATAGAAAGTCAGAAACATCGATGAGAGAGAGACATCGATCAGCCGCCTCCTGCACACCCCACAGTGAGATGTGCCCGCAAGCAAGGGACATGCCCCCAACCGGAATCGTACCCGGGACCTTTCAGTCTGCAGGCTGACACTCTATCCACCAAGCCAAACCGGTCTTGGCACATTGCTACTTTTTAATATGATGTATCAGAGTATGCTAAGATGCAATGAAAATAAAATCCAAGTTTCAGTGTTTTAAAATACAACAGCCATAATAATAGGATTCAAGTTGATGACAACTCTCTTCCACACAGTCATTGAAGGACCCAGGTTGATGGTGGCTTTGCCAACTTCAACGGGACATCTGGAGGTCTTGCAAAACCTTGTCACATCAGTCAGCCAGCAGTGAAAAAAAAAAGGCCTAGCTGGACATGCTTGGAAGTGGCATATATCACTTCAATTCTGTGTCACTAAAGAGAACTTAGTCATTTCTCTGCGGAGAAAGCTGATGAATGATGTCTAGCTGTGTGCCCAGGAAGAAGGAGAGAAAAGCGTTTGGTAGACAGCTGGCAATCTCTATCATGACTGGCCACTTTGGCCAGCATCATCAGCCTTTACATTCAACATACTCACATACTCTTTAAGGGAGAAAACCCAAAATGTCACTCAATTGTTGCATCTACCTCAAAGGCTAGGATCTCCAGGAGATGCTCAGACCTCTCTTTCAGGTCCAGATGTAGTTCTGAAAGGCCCAGGAACATTTGAACTAAAAGACAAGTTGCCTGCTCTCCATCTGCACATGCAGTATACAAATGCAGACAGGATAACCACAGTAAAAAGTCTCAAAGCTGTCCCCGCTCCACAGCAATAATGGAATTCTATTGGGAGGTAAGACCCTCAACCCCTAGAAGAAAATGTCTTACTAGACTCTGGGTCTGTCCTCTTTAAGGAATGTTCTTTTACATGTTGTTGGTGGCCCCAGTAGGCTCTCCCACCGGGAGAATATTCCTGTCCATTATCCCCATGGCCACACATGGGGTGGATATTGCGGAGTATGTTATTAGGAGTTGCATCCTTTTCATAGCCCACTTTCTTCTGGTGCGTGAGGGTAATTTGACAGACACAAGCTTGTGGTTTCTGAGCAATATAGTTAGCTCAAAAACTTGATAGGCCCAAACTGGTTTGGCTCAGTGGATAGACTGTCAGCCTGTGGACTGAAAGGTCCCAGGTTCGATTCCGGTCAAGGACATGTATCTTGGTTGCAGGGATATCCCCAGTAGGGGATGTGCAGGAGACGGCTGATCGATGTCTCTCTCTTATCGATGTTTCTGACTCTCTACTCCTCTCCCTTCCTCTCTGTAAAAAAAAAAATCAATAAAATATATTTAAAACAAAACAAAACAAAACAAAAAAACAACTTGATAGGCTTCTGGCCTTCTAGTTTCCAGCCAGTTTCATGTAGTTGCAAACAAGCCCCCCAATCTTTTCTAGACCTGCCCGAAGCCTTCTGTTCTTGCTCAGCACACCCACCTTGCCTTCCTGGAATCTACTTCGACATCTCCAACAACAGACGTGGGTGGCCAGACCACATCCTGGATAATATCTTTGCTACTGGGCTGTGTCTCCGTTTTTTATTTTTATTTTTGACCTAAATATCATATCTAGCATTTGAGGTACAGAAACCATCAGTTTTCCCAGCCCTGAATAGCCCCAAATTTAAAAATATTTTTTATTCAGTTCCACTTCAACTAGCAAAAGAGTCCATTCTTGCCTGAGTTCATCAATTTCTTGTAATATTTTGCTAAAATTAATAAATAGCAGCCAGCATACACTATTTTTTCCCCTCTTTTCAGCTCCTTTCCCAGACCTACAGACATAACAGGTTCTTGGTCTGCTTTCCAAGTGATCATAGATGATTATTCTATCAGATGATAAGTGTATCAGTTCCAGCTCTCTAGCCTTTCCTATCCATTTTCTTCCTTCCTGCAGTCTGAATGCCAAGCTAAATACCATACATTTTAGATGCTTGTTATGACATGCAATTTAGATACTAATTCTCGTGTTGATTGGTGAAGATGGCAAACAAATAGACCCTTACAATTCAGTGGCTAAAATAAAACATGTTTTGCTCTCTCACGGAGGAGCTCCAGTTCAGTAGCAGTGACATCATTTCTTAGGGTTTCAGGTGTGATCATGAGAGTGACATTTTTCACACGTGGCTGCCAAGGTTCCCTATTGGTCACCTGCACAATCAATTAGACAGAAGAAAGGATGGGAGATTATAATGAGTGGAACTTGCTATTTCTGTTCCCATTCCAATGGTGAGGACATGGTTGCATGAAACTGTAAGGGAAATGGAGACACAAATTCCAGCCATGGTCCAGGAAGAAGGAAATAAAGGATGTAGGTGGCCAGTTTGTGGTTCCTCAGAGCAAATAACGGGACTAATTCTTCCGTTAGAAAGACTTAACATCTTTGAGGTGTCCTTGCCTGGAGAGAGTGAGAGGAGTTTATAAACTCGATAGCAGAAGCTGAGGGCTAAGTAGAGGACTTTCAGAGAGATCAATGATTAAAGTTGGTTATAACAAGTGTCTAATCAAGATAAAAGTTTATTCAGTTTCATCTGATTTGCAGCAATGGAAATAGATGGGAAGACATGTCTTTGGAAGGTTGTTGGTTTTTTTCATTTCTAGAAGTTGGCATTTCTGTTGTTTTAAGAAAACCTCAAGATAGGATTTGATTTAAAAACATCACAAGGGGAAACTATTTTATTTTAAATATATTTTATTGATTTTTTACAGAGAGGAAGGGAGAAGGATAGAGAGTTAGAAATGATGAGAGACACCGATCAGCTGCCTCTTGCACACCCCCTACTGAAAAGGTAAAGAGGCTTAGATATTTGGCTGTGTAACATTTGAACTAGCTTTTCTTTCCTGAAACTCAGCTGGAGCTAGAGAGGAAATCAAAGTTTAGATTTTGGCTGTGATTCTCCTAAGTAACCAGTTTTAGTAACACTTAGGTTTGAATGGTAGTACTATTATCCCCTAAGCACCCAATAAAGGGTGTTTTTTTTTAAACCTTTTCATTGCAAAATAAAACACAGATATAGAAAACGCTATGATATAAAGTTACACTTGAATGAATCATTAAAAGGCAAGTCGTTTTGTAAGCAAAACCAAATCAAGAACTAGGACTTTGCCAGCTACCTCAGAAACCCTCCATTTCCCAGTATTGACTATATACCAGAATTGAGTAGCAAGAATCCTGTCTAATAAAGAGGGAATATGCTAATTGACCCTTGTGCCATCACAAAAGATGGTGGCACCCACAGCCAATAAGGAGGGAATATGCTAATTGGCTGACCCTCCCTCCAAGATGTCAGTGCCCATAGCCAATAAGCTGGGTATATGCTAATTGGCTGATCCTCCCTTCAAGATGTCAGTGCCCACAGCCAATAAGGAGGGTATATGCTAATTGACTGCCCTGTCCTCAAAGATGGTAGTGCCCACAGCCACAAGATGGCAGCGCCCAGTCCCTTCAGCCCCACCAGGGTGGCAGGTGCGTGACAAGGCCAGGCCCGCCCCCAGGCAGGCTCAGCGATGCTGTGTGCCTGTCTCTGGAGTCTCCCAGTTCCCTCATGCCCCCAGCTGCCCAGGGCTGGCCTGAGGTGCAGACAAGCCTCAGATGGCAGCTGCCTAGCTACCCAGGGCTGGCTGAGGCTTGCACTGCTGGCGTTGGCATCAGCAGAGGTGTGGTGGGATGTCACCTCCCCCTGATCACCAGGTCGCCTCCCGCCCCTGAGGGCTCCTGGATTGTGAGAGGGGCCAGGCCAGGCTGAGGGACCCCTCCCCCTCCAGTGCATGGATTTTCATGCATCAGGCCTCTAGTACATAATAAAACTGTATGGCAATTACCACAGTGTGAAAATGTGCAGAAATATGCACAAAATCTTACTAAGAGAGAAAAGAACATCCATACTAGAACTAGGGAATATGAGAACTAGGGTATTGCATAGTAAGGAGCGGTAGGTATTCAATAAATGGTGCCAAAAAATTGGCTTCCCCTGTGGTAAAATATAAAATATAAAAATTGAGTGTTACCACACACACATATCACTCATTAAAATAAACTTCAGCCAGTATGCTGATTAATGCTATTCTTGAATGTCCAATCTGCCATCAGCAGAGACCAGCCTTTTAGTATGAGGATGATTACAATAGACATCTTCCGCTCTGGGGGTATAGAATTATAGGGATTGATACTTAACTGAATAAGGGTTTGCCATATGTAGAGTTTGCCTATTGCAATAACTAGGGCCCAACAAAGACAAGGCAAATAAGGGCTCAGACTTCTCAGGGGTCAAGGTCAAAGTCACCTCATGAGGATGCCAGCCTAGCTCAGTTCCTCTTGAACACGGAGACAAGGGTAATCTTCCCAAGGGGCACATTTGGTCATATTCTTCACACACTTAAATCTTTGCAATGGCTACTTACCAACCTTAATATAGAAGTCCAAATTATTTATCTTGGTTAAGAGACTCTGATTTCACTTCTGCTTCTTTCCATCTCTTAATTTTTTGCCACTTCCTCCTTCCTAGTCACCTTCAATAACACTGAACTACTTTCATTTCCTGAAAATGGAACCAGGCCTTTGCATGTCCTGCCTCTCAACCTGAAACACCCTCCCCCACTTGACTAAGTCCTATTCACACTTTCAATCTCAGAGGAGACAGTGAGTGCTCTTGGGACATTTTCCTGGATCCACCCATCCTCCTTTTTTTTTTTTTAAATATATTTTATTGATTTTTTACAGAGAGGAAAGGAGAGAGATAGAGAATTAGAAACATTGATGAGAGAGAAACATCAATCAGCTGCCTCCTGCACACCCCCTACTGGGGATGTGCCCACAACCAAGGTACATGCCCTTGACTGGAATCGAACCTGGGACCCTTTAGTCCACAGGTTGACACTCTATCCACTGAGCCAAACCGGTCAGGGCCACCCACCCTTCTTACTTAACTCTTACTCTAACACTCACTATAATGTACCACTCACTGTTGCTTGTCCCCGAATCCCCTATTAGACTATAAGCTTCCCAATACTCTGAGAGCCTAGCAAAAATGAGGCATGTGAAAAAAGTTCATTGGGAGAATTAATCAATAAAGTGCTTTTCTTTCTATTAAGTTGCTCACTATCCCTTTTAATATCATTTAAAAAGATAAGTGGACATTTTTTTTTTCTCTCATACACTTCTCCTATGTACTGAGAAGAAGTAAAATGATATGGAAGGTGAATAACATGAAGCTGATTGGGAACTTTACCAGAGGTAAAGTTTGTTATTCTTAGGATTAACTTTTTATTGTCATCATTTAGCAAAAATTGGTTAAATTCTAGATATAAGTTCTAAACCAGTGGTTCTCAACCTGTGGGTCTCGACCCCTTTGGGGTTGAACGACTCTTTCACAGGGGTCGCTGAAGACCTTCGGAAAATGCAGATATTTACATCACGATGCATAACAGTAGCAAAATTTCATGGTTGGGCGTCACCACCACATGAGGAACAGTATGCAAGGGTCGTGGCCTTAGGAAGGTTGAGAACCATTGTCCTAAACCATTTACCATATTTTCCAGCATATAAGATGACTTTTTAACCCAGGAAAATCTTCTCAAAAGTCAGGGGTTGTCTTATATGCCGGATTTCATCTTATAGGGTGAGTATATCCCAAACTCTATATTTTAACTGAAAAAGTTGGGGGTCGTCTTATACACCCAGTCGTTTTATACACCGGAAAATATGATACATTCTTCTAGATTTTTATATTAAAAGAATCCGTATTATATTTGTATCACAATAGGATATTGTAAAACCGAACACTGACTCTTGACCATGTAGCTCACGGATGGCCTTGAGTTTTATGTGATATAAGAATTAGAATTTAGACTTCATAGTGACTGATAGGGAACAGCGATTTGGTACTGCTGTTCCTTTCTTAGCTGTTAATATGAGGTCCTCGGGGGACAGTCAGAGTTTTCCCAGTGAAGTGTCTGCAATAAATCTACGATGTGTGCACATGTATCTCCTGAAGTAAGAGGAACATAACTCCCTTGGCGTCTCGGTCCAAGCAAGACTGATTTCTCAATGGCAATCAATCAGATTCCACTGTCAGGGAGAAATAATAATTTAAAAATTAGAACAGCCAAAACCGGTTGGGCTCAGTGGATACAGCGTCGGCCTGCGGACTGAAAGGTCCCAGGTTCGATTCCGGTCAAGGGCATGTATCCTGGTTGCGGGCACATCCCCAGTAGGGGGCGTGCAAGAGGCTGCTGATCGATGTCTCTCTCTCATCGATGTTTCTAACTCTCTATCCCTCTCCCTTCCTCTCTGTGTAAAAAAAAACCAATAAAATATATTTAAAAAAATCAGAACAACAGGGAAATGCTAAGCTATATCATTTAGTATGATGATTGCGATCACAGGCCTTGGACTTAGACATCTGGGTTCAGTTCCTGGTCTGCTTTTAGCCTCTCTAAGCTTCAGTCCTTTCATGTCCCACAGAGACCATCGCATCTATTTCATAAAATCGTTGGGCCAAATTAGTAAACTATTGGATGTAGAGTTCTCAGCGCACAGTCCACTCTCCCGGCAGCTGTCACTGACAAGTTTCCACGGACCTGGGACAACAAGAGAATCTGAGCGCAAGAGTCTTAGCAACCGGAATATGCAGAGAGGGCTGGGGAGCAGGAGAAAGGGGGACGCGTGAGGGGAATTCTGTACAGGAGTTTTTATCAGGCCACAGCTTCCAGTCTGGGCTTGAGAAACCCAGGCAGTCACCCTAGGAGTCAGCAGTGCAGAAACAAATTGCGACGAGCCCCGCTGTATTATGGAAACCGTTCTCGGCGAACGGCAGGGGAGAGATGACAGGAAGATCCACGACCATTGCACTGTCTTTAAAGGACTCCATAACTCAGTGGGACACACGGATGCTTTGGGCTTTGCCTGCTCATAAACAGATAATAAGCACGGTGACTCATAAACAGATAATAAGCACAGTGTCAGGCAGGAAACTTGATTAATTTTTTCAGCAATAATCCCAGAAAATCATTTCCTCAATGCAAGCCCGGAGGACACTGGAGGTTAATGTGTCATTAATTCATTTCTACTTTGATGCAGCAAAATGTACCACCACATATGGAATGAGCTTTTTTCTAATGAAAAATTATTAAAATTCATACCCATAAATAAACCATCTTAATTGATTTCTTATGCTCACGATGAAGATTAAAATGATCAATATAAAATTAGTGCTTTTGCCCTGGCTGATGTGGCTCAGTGGGTTGAGAGTGGTCCTGTTCACCGAGAGGTTGCTGGTTCCATTCCCAGTCAGGGCACATGCCTGAGTTGTGGGCTCAATCCCCAGTAGGGGGCGTGCAGGAGGCAGCTCATTGATGTTTCTCTCTCTCCCTCTCCATTCCTCTCTGGTCACTAAACATCAATACAAATATTTTTTTAAAAAGTAGTGCTTTATCACTCTGAATACACTTTTATATCTAATACAGTGGTACCTTGAGATACGAGTTTAATTCGTTCTGTAACCCTGAGGCGTGGGAAACTATGAGATGCTCGAGTCTCGGTAAACTGGTGGGTCATGTGCAGCCAGCCTATCCTCGCGATGACTCCTATCTCAAATGTTGCTCGTATTTTAAAGCTAAAATCGCTTGCTCGATGGCTCATATCTCAAAAATCTCGTATGTTAGGGCACTCGTATCTCGAGGTACCACTGTATTTCATTCATACTGAATAAGAGATAGAGCACCAGGAGGGGAGGGCGAATACTTTCATATGAAAGATGAGAAAACTCGGTTTCTTAGAGGTTATCTGATTTGTGTAAGGTCACACAGCTGGTAAGCAAGGAACAAAAACTAGGACAAATCTGATGACCCAAAGGCCAGAAAAAGCCCCAGTGGATCTCACTGATGTGGCTGTCATGGATGCTTCCATGGATTTTTATTATCAATGTTCAGCAGGACAGGAATTTAGAAGGGCATGTGTTCAGACATCTCATGGATAGTGCCTCCATTTGCCCCATGACTAGCGTGTAAATATAACTGAGAAACTAAACACGAGTCTGTTCTGACGCACTCTCCCACCTTCTCCATCCAGCTCGGTGCCCCGAGACACTGGCCTTCTGAACCACAGCAGCGAGAGTCCTGGCCTCTGGCTTCCTCGTGCTTCAGCTAGGAGGAAGCTTCTGCAGAAAACTGGAGGGAGGGACGAGAGGAAGTTTTGGGTATGTGGTTCCCCCAGCTCCTATTTTGAGATTCTATCGTTGCTAAAGGTCCCAGTTCAGGCCAGCTGCTTTCTCCAGAAAATTCCCTGGGCCTCCTATTTTGGGAACCAAGCTTTTCTCTTGCCCTTTGGGGTCAGGAGTGTCAGTGCGCCCGGAGTTTACTGCCTCCAGGTACTGCACCATCCCCGTGACACCCCTACACCCTGCCCTTGTCTTGGTAAATATTTCTCTGTTAAACTTTCCTCATTTTGTTTAAATTTGAGTGACCTTTCTGTTGCCTGCTAGGATTCTTCTCCTCCTCCTCCTCTTCCTCCTCCTCCTCTTTCCCCTCTTCCTCTTCTTCC
>PVJN01026422.1:0-29048 GCA_004026805.1 Lasiurus borealis | reverse complement strand
GGTTAATAATGGGTTCATTTGTTAAGTACCACTTTGTATTAGGTCATAAAGATAAAAGAGCACCCTCTTTCACTTGGGAAACAAACATGTACAGGTAAATTCCCACTATATCTAAGTGCTAGAATAAGAATGAATGCTGTGTGCTATATGAAAAATAGATGTTATGTGCTACATAAAAGAAGGAGAAGACAAAGATGAACAAGAAGAAGAAGGAGGAGGAGGAGGAGGAGGAGGAGGAGGAAGAGGGGCAAAAGGAGGGGGAGGAGGGGAGGAGGAGGAAAAGGAAGAGGATGAGGGGAAGAAGAAGAAGGGAAAAGGGAGGGGGAAGGGGAAAGAGAAGGAGAAGGAAGAGAAAGAGGAGGAAGAGGAGGAGGGGAAGGAAGAGAAGGGAAAAGGGAAGGAGAAGGAGAAGGAGGAGGGGAAGGAGAAGGTGAAGGTGAAGGAGAAGGAGAAGGAGAATTGAGGTCTCATTCAATTTTGAGGTTAGGAAAATGTCCTCAAAGAAATAATGCTTGAACAGAGAACCAAGGTTGAATAGGAACTGTCCAGGTAAAGAGAACAGAAGAGAGAGTACAGTCTTTAAGGGAACTGAAATAATGAAATAGAATTGGAAGGAAGAGTGGTAAGGCTAAATAATTCACAACTGGAGGAGTAATTAGAGACCTGATTATGAAAGGCCTTCTATATCCTGGTGAAATAGAGAGACACGCATGAGAGGGGTGAGGGAGTGACTTGATCATCTCTGCTTTAAAAAGATAATAATGGATCTAATATGGAAAATGGATTAGACTTGAGCAAGCCTGGAGTTGGGAACAATGGATAACAATTTTTTGCTGCAATATATGTAAGAGATGAGCATCAACTAAATTAAGGCTCAGGGAAGGCAATGTAAGACAACTGGGCTGTATTAATTCTAATTACTATGACATATAGCTATGAGAATTTGAAAGGACAAGCAAGTTCAAAATCTGTTGCCTGCAGTCCACCTGACATCTGTATTGTGTGGAATTTAAGAACAGCTGCTGCTAAGCATGGACAAATTCAATTTGTGTAAATACTTTGCATAAGACACCATCAACCTCAAAGAATTGATAGCAGGCACACAGCAAAGTATTCTGTTTTGCACACAACCTGGTGGTACTCATTATGTTCATTTATTCTTTCACAAATATTTATTCAGTAGCCACAAGTGCCAGGTAATTTTGTAAGAACTATGGATATAGCAGTGAACAATTAACAATTTCTGCCCTCATAGAGATTACTAGTATATTCCAAGGAATAGAGAGCAAAATCAGTAGTGGTGTGCCAGATGGTGGTAACTGCTGTGGAGAATCCTAAGGAAAGGGAGGAAGTTAGGAAATGTGAGGAGAGGAGCCAGGCATTATGACACTGGAAGACAGAGCAGGACAGACCTTTGAGCAGGACCTGAAGTAGATGAGGGATCCAAGAAGGCAGCTATCCGGATATTTAAGCAGAGAAGAAATTCTCATGTTACCGTATTTTTTTCTTCTCACTTAAAATTTTTACTTTATTTTTTAAATATATTTTATTGATTTTTTTACAGAGATGAAGGGAGAGGGATAGAGAGTTAGAAACATCAATGAGAGAGAGACATCAATTAGCAGCCTCCTGCACATCCCTACTGGGGATGTGCCCACAACCAAAGTACATGCCCTTGACCGGAATCAAACCCGGGACCCTTCAGTCCACATGCCAACACTCTACCCACTGAATCAAACCGGTTTCGGCAAAATTTTTACTTTATATTTATTAAAGTTTTAACCCAAGTAGGTAACTGGTTTTAGGGCATTTTTCCTTTGAATAGTGAAAAAATAATAGTTGATCTGGCGAGCAGTGACCTGATTCCTCTAGAGAATCTCCCAGTGTCTAAAACCCTTTTATAGACGGATAAAGGCCAGAGGTGTGAACTACGTCTTTCCTTGGAGCTGCCCAGCCCTGACCCTGAGTTGACATACGGGAGCATCTCCTGGCACAGCTGTCATGTCCAGAGCACCTAGCTGTGTCATCATTAGATGCTGTTTTGTTCCAAAAAGAAAATAGTTGTATTTTTCATTTTTAAAATACATAATGCATACAAATAAATTTTAGTGAAATAATAGAGTGTAAAATAAAAATAAAAAGTGATTTGTTTTCCATCCAGAGATAACTACTTTTCTCCTCTGAGGCTTTGGCATTCCAAATAACCCTTAATTGGAGGGGGTGGGCATACACTTCCAAATACAGGTGCTCACCTTCCTTGTTTTGCTTGAACAGAAGTCCATTGTTCAGATGAAACCCTCAGTTGTCTCTTGGATGCCCTACTCTTTCAGAGGCTACATGCTGCTCCTTCAGGCATAATCCTCTATAGATTAGGTACATATTGGAATATTTGTTTACCAAATACTCTTTGCCTATATATATTCATGAGTGTGTGTGTGTTGTGTGTATTTGTATTTATGTATATGTGTGTGTATGTTTCCCCTGAAGCATGCAGTGATGTAATTTAGGGAAGAAACTTACCTGAGTGATTATAAATGAGAAATGTATAATCTATCTCTTTGAATAAAGAAAACTGTAACATAAACTCAATATACAAATATGAAGAGAACAGTTCTTTACTGACCACATCATTGAACACGTCACTAGCACCTCAGAACCTCACATTGCTTGCTCATTTGTGACATTGATCAGAGTCACATTTCTGTCTCTCAGTTTGTCAGTAAGAAAGATGACATAAGTGAATTTACCTTGTCACTGCAAATGCAAGAGTGTTATTAATTATTAAGAGAGTCCCCGAGGGTCTCAAATCTCCTGTTTGAAACTCCACTCTTAATGCTTGCATCTCCTGACTACAGGAACTCAAATGGACCAAAAATTCTAACATTGCACTGCAGTGCCCCCTAGCCCATGTAGGAGGTAAAGGCAGCTGATGGCTTTCATGAGTAAGCTCCACCACAGATGGTTCTTCTGCCTGAGGGAAGGGCCAGTAATTGGGCTTTTGGAGGATTTCCATTTGTCCAAACGGAAAAGCACGTATATGCTTTCTTCAATATTTGCCTTTAACATTATTTTTTATTTTATAGGAGGAGTAAACATATAAATATTCTTTATTATTTAAATGTTATTCCATCAAATGGCTTTTCATAAGAAACTTCTAGATTTATTTTTATTGTTATTTTTTAATCCCCTCCCAAGGATATTTTTCCATTGATTTTTTAGAGACTGGGAAGGGAGTGGGGGAGGTGGGAGAAGGAGAAGAGAGACAGAGGTGGGGAGAGAGAGAAAGAAGGGGATAGTGGGGAGAGAAGGGGGATAGAGAGAAAGAGAGAAACATTGATGTGAGATAGATAGACACACTGATTGATCGGCCTCCCACAAGCGGGGCATTAACCTGCAACTCTTCAGTGTACAGCAGGAGGCTCTAACCATTAAGCCCTCAGACCAGGACAAGGGGTCTTATTTCTAAAAGAACCACTAGATTTATCCTAAAACTCATTGTAGTATTTCTGATTTATATGTGATTACCTATTCTCACTCACCACACTCTTTATAATTCATTGTGAGAGAGGGTATTTGTTATAGTGTTCCTTTCACAGAGAGGAAATAGGGGGGTAAGCTTTTTGCAAGATTGTACAGCAGGCTGTTATGACGAGCTTCAGCCCCTAGCTCCAAACTTGTGCCTGAAATCCACCAACAGATACATCATTGTGCCAAGAAAGACCCTTCACTCTTTTAACATCGAAATTTAGAAATATTTGCTAACATGACTTATAAACACCCATCTTAAAAATATATCGACTACTTCCTTTCATCAAGTTCTTTATCTTCAGCTTTTTCATTTCATAAATTATATAGACATTTTTAAGTTTCAGTGGTCCCATAGGTAAGGTGGGCTGCAGAGTGCGGAGTCCGTAGGAACCTGAACTTGCTCTGTGAGTTTATTCTCCACGCTGAGAATTCCAGAATTAATCAGCGAGCTTCCCGGGATTTCTTTCTAACATCCTTTTCTGTGTAAGATAAGAACTTCAATTCATTAGACCCTTGGAGGAGCCAGAGGCTTTGCTAAGCTTTGTCTTTCTTGACTGTTCCATGCAAATTCAGTGGGAGTGTGCGCGCGCGCACGCTGTGCCTACATTGTATCAGTGATCACACTTCAGTTTTGACACAGTCTTGTGGCCTTTCAGACTCAACTTCTCTGCTGTTTAGGGGGGGTCAAAGGTTATCCCAGCCTCAGTGTCCTTTCTACTAACTTAGGGAAAGCAGCCAAGGTGATCTTGTGAAATTGGGAGGAGACTTTTTTTTTTTATAATCACTTTATTTTTTTTTCTTTACATTTCTCTATGAACCTAGCTCAGAAAAAAAAAAGTATATATATATATATATATATATATATATATATATATATGCAAGAAATAACAATAAATCTTCACCCACTATCCTGCCTGCTTTCTATGAGCGGATCACTCCTCAGTGGAAACCTCTGCTCCCCTAGCCACGGTCTCCTCCCCCACCCCCCCCCGGAGTCTTTTCCTCCACTTTGGGGTTCACATCACCCACCAGAAACCCTCCAGCCCCCTGGCCAAGAGGACGCCCCGCAGCGAGGACAGCCCTCAGCTCTCCCCGCCGCCTGTTTAACTTGGCGGGGAAGGCTCGGTGGGGGCGCGGAGGAGGAGGATGACAGTCGCGGGAGGAGGGGAGGGGTCCCGGGGTCCCTCCTTACACGCTCGCGGTAAACCTCCCCTTCCCCGCGTCCCCTCCCCGCACACCGGTGAATACCACCCCCCCACCCACCCCCCAAATCCCGCGCGCTCCTGCGTGGATCCAGAGACGACCCTTATCTCTTTAAGAGAGCCCCCCGCGCCGCCCTCCCCCTCCGCGCCCTCGGGTCTCCGGGCGCGTCGTCCCAGCTCCCTCCCCGGGAGCCACGCTGGGTCCAGGCCGGCGGCGCTCGCTCGGAGCACCTCGCGGAGCAGCCGGGGCCGCGGCGGGCCGGAGGGGAGGGGTGGGGTGCGGCGGGGCGGGGCGGGGCGGGGTGGGGTGGGGTAGATGGGGGCCGGCTGGGTGTAGTACTCGCCGTCCTGATGTCACAGGCGCGGCAAGGACATCGCAAGGAGGAGTCGGGTTACAGTGAGGATGGGCAGCGCCGCCCGCAGCCCCCGCGCACGCTCCAGCCGCGGGGGAGCGCCGTAGCCGGGGGAAGGGGGCCGGCAGCCGGCGGGGCGAGGCGCGCAGCCCGCAGCCGCCGCCGCCGGGGACGCACGCTGGGCGGGCGCTCGCCACTCGCGGCGGCTCCGGGGGACGTCTCCGCCGCCGCCGCCGCCGCCGCCGCCGCATGTAGTAGCATGCGAGGGCTCTGCTCCGGGACTCAGCCTGGGGTGCGAGCGGATGCTCCGGACGCCGCGGCGGGGTTCCAGCTGCCCGATTAATGAGACACATAATGTATTTTGGTGAGTGCCGAAAACTCCGAGGATGGGGTGTTCTGGGGAGAGGGGCGGGCGGGCGACCAGCGCTTGCTTCCTCGGTGCAGCTGAGCCCTTTGCAATAATAAATAATAATAATAATAATAATAATAATAATAAATGGTGAAACCTCCAGAATCTGTTCCAGGAAACCTGCCCTCCCATGGGCACCCGGAGGAGCACCAGGCTGGTGGTGGTGGTGCATGCAGCCTCCCGAGCTCCCTTTGTGCGGCGGTGGGGGCTCTGAGTCCTGCAGGAGTTTAAGTTGCAGCAGAGGAGAGACAGCGGGTGGTGTGTGTGTGTGTGTGTGTGTGTGTGTGTGTGCGGGGCTGGGTGTGTGTGTGGATAAACTTTGCCGGGGTTTGTCTGCGGGCAGTTGGCGTCGGTGGGAGCCAGGTGAAGGCGGGGAGGGAGGCGGCGGCGCGCCCTGCAGGGAAGTCGGGGGCTGGAACTTGCTGGCACGTGAAAAGTTCCTGTGCTGTGGATGCTGTTGGAGCATAGACAGTGTCAGTGTTTTCCGGAGCGTTTCGGGGGGCTTTGCCTTCATTCGGAGGCAGAAAGGGAAAGAAAACACACACACACACACACACATTGCTTTGGTGTGCGGTGGTGCAAGCAGCTGAGAGCGCTCCATCGCATCCTCCCTGTTGGAGCCGGAGCAGCCCCGGCGCCGCCGCATGCGTTTCATTTGAAACCTGGAGACGCCGCCCCGGAGCGGAGCCGGGAGGAGATAGATACGCGTGCCGTTTGGTGGGGTGCCGCGGGGGGAAGTCTCCCCGAGGCTGTCAGCGGAGCCGCCCGCGGTGCCCAGAAAGACATGTGGAGGCTCACCGCCGGGCGGTCAGTGGCGCGCCGGGCGCAGGCGGCGGCGGCGGCGGCGGGGCGCTGTGCAGCCGCGCTGTAGACGCTGCAACTTGCTGCCGGGGAAGGAGGCGAAACCCCTTGGCCGCCCGAGAGAGAGAAGCCACGGATCGGACCCGGAGCTCCCGCCCTCCTCCCCGAAGTTATGCTCTCCCTCTGTGAGCTCCAGCCGGTGTCATCCTCAAAGGGCATCTACCTGATACTCAAAGGTTGGTGAGAGCCGCCGCTGGCCGGGGAGGGGCGGAGGCAGGATCCCGGAGGCAAATGCTCTGTCTGTGTGGTTCCTCCGTGAGCTTGCAGGGTGCATTTTTTCAGATGAAAGAAATAGTTAGATAAATGCATGTGGGGCCGCGGTATTAGGGTCTCGGGTGTTTATTTCTGTGTGTACTATGTGCTTCCCCCGCCCCCTCCCTCTTTCTCGAGCCTTAGAAACATTTGTGAAAGTGTGGGAGGAGGGAGACAAGTAGCAAAAGCTGAATGCCTTTAGTTGTCTCGAGGGCAGTTTTGATGCCCCGATAATTTGTGTCATTGTTAGAAGAGAGGTATTACAATGATTAAAACTGATGGGAAAAGAAACAATCCTGACTTCATACCAAATCTAAGCAGAATCCAGAGTTGAACAACAAACACCCTTTTCCAGGGGTTGATGATGGAGGCAGTAAGGCTTGTGTGTTGGCAATGAATTAAATAGCAAGCAGTTATCGTGGGTCGCGGATATATATTTTGGATGCGTGGAAAAGTTTGTAAAGATAATATGTCTTTTGGACAAAAGAGCATTTTGGCATCTGCGTGATATTTGGGGGGTGGGAAGTAGATTGTGATTTTTACTTAAAGTTTTCAGCCTCTTGCGACAATGTATATCGTGTGAAGTGCAAGGAGGACTTAGCATGAATTGGAGCACTGGCATGGTCTGAAAGTGCTGGTCAGAGGCCCTCCCTGCTGTGCTGGTTTGTCTTGTGGCTCTCGGTGGCTTGTTCCCCGGGCTAGCTCCCGTCACTCACTGTACGCTCGCCCAGAGCCGTCTTGTGAGGCAGGGTGATTCACAGGGCAATTAGTTTCACCGGGCCATGCAAGTTTTTAATAGTACCCATTGCAATGCGATGTCCTACTTTGAAAGAGATGATACGCTTTTAAAGGCAAGGCTAAAGTTGCCCTGTGTGTCATGAACGCGGGTCGGTCTTACCATCATTCCGGCGTGAGATTGTGTTTTTCTATTCCCGGAGGAAATCGTGCGGATTCAGGAATGCCGTTGCTTTCAGGGTTATGCTACGCAGCAGCCCCTTGTTCAAGCTGATAGAGATCAGAACTCGTGAGAGCCCACCTGTCTCTAATGAAATGTGGAGCGAGGGCAAGAGGCATTAAGCAATGCAACCCAGGCATGTGAAGATTTTGTAGCATTCAAATGTTTGCAGATCCCTACGACTGTGCGGATACATGCGTGTGTGTGTGTGTGTGTGTGTGTGCATTTATGTGTGTGCCCAACATTTTAGCTAGTTCGGGTCGTTTTTCAGAACCATGCTTTTCCTTCGCCCATTCCTGTCCCTTCATTTCTGAAGTGCCCATGATTTATCAAGTCAGGGAGAGCAGGGACAAAGGGGAAGCCAGACTGCATTCTTGAACCTTTCTGGTGATTTGTGGGGATGGGGGTGGAGGTGTCAGAATTCTTTTATCTGTGTCCTGAGCAGGGAGTGATGAAGAGCGTGATGATGCTGGAACATGGGGGGGAATTGATTTTCAGGCGGGATATGTACTTCCCTTATAAATAATGCAGTTGGTCGGTGTTGTACAACCCCCAGCCCTGATATAACTGTAGACTGATTGCCTGAGCAGACTGGCTCTGCTTCTCTGCCTTTCTCATGCCTCCTCATCCTCGGGGACTGGATAGTTGAGCTCTGTCCTTGGTCACTTGGAGTCATTTGTTTGTATGCAAGTTGGTAGAATATGTCCAGTTCTGGGGAACAGCTCATGTTTGGAGTGTGCTGTCTCAGACTTACATGACTAATGGACTCTTTTAAACGGCTCACGCCTCCCTCTTATCTCCGACTGAGATTTCGGCGCCGTGTTTTCAATAATTGTTCATTCGCACTTACCGCGCAGTGATTTAAGAGTTTGCTGTTCAGTCACCCTGGATACCTTTGTTACTTACTCTATCGATCCCGCTTGCATTCATTACTTAGAGTTAAAAGTCAGGTTCACATGGGAGACAGAAGCAGGGAAATTCCCAGTCAGCAACCTGATGGGGATTTACTGTAAAATGCAAGGGGGAATAATAAATGCCTAGGAAGTTACCCTCTCCACCCCCATAAATATTTTACCCAGTTCAAAATCACATTTGCCGAGGATGGATAGCCATTAAAAATGTATCCAGAAATAAAAGCGGGGCGGTTGGGGGGACTTTATCCCAGATTAAGGAAGGGTAGCCATGGGTGGTTGTCAGTACAACAGCCCGGAGCCGCCGGATTACAGCGTGGTTCAAAGGAGTGTGGGGCGGTATGAAGGGCAGGCTCCTTGCTTGAGTGCACCCCGGTTATGTATCTCAGAGTCTGGCAGAAGGTGTACCCGTGTCCTGACTCCAGCTCGAAGCGCCGTGGGTCTGAGTCATCTCCCCGTTTCCATCTGGCCCCACACATTTCTCCGCTGTGAGTGCTGTGAGGCGTTGCCACTGGTCCTAGCCACCGCACAGATTGTCCAATGGTTGGCCACAGGGGTGCCATGTTGAAACCTTCTGCCATCAAGAGAGAAAATGGGAGGCTGATGGCACCGAGGAAACTGTGTGGCTGGGAACCAGGATGCTGTCAGACCTTACGTGAACCACATGAAGAAATGATCCAAGGAAAGATACTCCTTCCACAAATGCAGAGCACCGGGAGACAGACATGAGCGCTCATCCTACATGCTACTCTCATGGCCTAATCAGTGAACCTGGGGCAAAGGGCGAGCAACATGTAGAAAGAGTGGCTGAGCTCTTCAAGTTCAGCCTGGTGTTCACTGTGGATCAGCTGCCTGCCTGAAAATGCCCCAGGCAAATAGGAAAAATACCCAGTGGTGTGTGCCTGTCATAACAAGAAATGCGTAATTGGGGAAGCTTTGACTTCAACAGCTAGAACAGACTTAGTAGGAAAATTCTGGGCCGGAAACCTATTCCCCTGCCTATTATAAACACGGTTGAACATTGTCATAGAAGGACTTCTGTTTGTCCCTGGGATGTTTAGAACATTCTTAACTCAGCATTTACACTTTGGGTTTTGGCTGGCCCATCAAGTTTCACCTCGAAAACAGCGTGTTGGAAAAAACAGTGAAGTGGCAAGGTTATGGGGAAGGAAATGAGCAGAATCCAGCAGGCAGCAGAAAAAAAAATCCTCTTTTTTTTTGGTGTTTTCAGTGGAAACATTTAACTTGTCCTAATTAGTTTGTACTAAGTGACCTGTTATGGGGAATTAGGCCCACAAGAGTCTTCTAAAGACTCCTGAGGTGTTTCTGTCTTTATAAGGTTCCCGGAGACAGAATAATTCAGGGAGAAATATGTCAGTTCAGGTTTCCCATTTTTAAAGTTTGAAGTCATTACCATTATGTTTCATGAATGTAAAAAATGTGCAATAAATTACTGCACAACTGGGGTGCAGAAGGTGACAGGTGAATACCGTTAGAAAAAATTATATGCAGGAACCTGAAGTCTACAAGAATTAAAAAATAATAATAAAGATTTTTCCCTCGAGACTGTTCTCTATTAAATTCATATGAAGTTCTTATTTTAAGGAACCAAATTCTATACAGTATTTGATCAGTATGCCAGTAATATGGACTCCCTATTCATTTACATCCTTAAGTTTTGAGCTAAAATTTACTTTTTTTTTAAGAACCTTCTTAGTTGCTGTAATTATATGGAGATGAGATGGGTTTATTTAAGGGATAAGTTCCAAAATTCATGAGATAATGACAACTTGCAAAGTTACCCTTTTGTGGGTGGTATAATTGTTGCAAAAAAAAACAAATGAAAAATTTAAATTAGTGGTTTCTGACTTCCATTCCAGAAGATGTGGTCACAGCTGCTTTTGACTGAAATCTCCTTGATAAGGCAAGATAGATGTGTTGGCTTATGTGTGTGTGTGTTTACCAGTGGATTGTTGAATAGCACCATGTTATATAAGTACTCAAATATTATTTCTCATTCCCATCCTTTGTGTATTCCTAAATCTGTTCATATCATTTGAAAGATAAAACATAGAGTATTGATTTAATGAGATGGAAATTCAACTATGTATATATATTTTTTAGCAGAGCTGGCTTTTAAGTTTAACAACTATTTACATACATTAGAGGTTTTTAAAGACAAGTCATAAGGATAATTTTCAAGGCTTTTCCTGCTCAACAAAGAGTGATGTTTGTATGTGAAGGAACCTATTTCTATTTGACCTTAAGACAAAATAAGATGTTTCCATTTGTATTACACTATGAAAATCATGTCAAAAAAAAAAAAAAGAAGAAAGCAAGAAAGGTCATAGTCGCTGCCCTCTCTCTCTCTTTAAAGCAACCATTACATCTCATTTCCCACAAAGATTAGTTTTGCAACAGAATTTCACACATGATTGGTGGCATTAAGAGAAAACACAGCAGAAGAAGTGGCTAGAAATATCAACGCTTGACGTGGTTGAGATCACACTTGAACCAAATTGCCGGGGTTGAAAATAGGAAGGCGCTTTGCTCTGTCACAGCGCTAGCATCCTTAGGCAGCAGCTGGAAGTCAGCCTTCCTCGAATGTGAACTCCAGGTTTGCACAGTCTTGAAAATCGAGGATATTGCCATGACACTCTTTCGATTCCAAAACCTGAAATGCATACGATCCTCCATCAGAGCCCTGAGCGGGATGCATCGAACCCCTTCTCCTTATCAACCTTTTAGTTTTCTCTTTTTTTTCTCCCCACTTGCGGTGGTATCACGTTTCTGAAAGTGGGGAGGAAAGAGAAAAGTGAGCTGGCCAAGGTCAGGAGGAAAGGCAGCAGCAGTGTCAGGATCCACCCGTGCTGTCTGCCCCAAAGCATCATTGTGCCTGGTGGGAGGCAGGGCTTGGTCAGCCAAGATCTTTAATGTCTGTATCCTCAGCTCCTGGCGCAGCTCAGTGCCAGGCACAGAGGCATTTAGGAGGATGTGTTGAACATGCAACATTGAAAGGGTGTTTAGAGATCAGACAGCCAGGAAATCCATTTCCTTAGCAGATCCTTTAAGGCTGATGTTCCCCGGGAAAGCCGGTGTGTGTGCATTGACTAGAGAAACCCTCCTCTTACTGGAGTTACATTCGCTGCCCTTTTTCGAGCTATAAAAGTAAAGGGACTAGACCTTGGAAAACAGATCTTACTATAAATGTCAGGAATTGCACCATCTTTTCTTCTGCTTTTGTTTGCTTCCTACTTCTGTCTTCTTAGGGCTCTGCCATATAAAAAGAGGGCCAAATCTTTTAGAATATTAAGACCACGGTACAAAAAATGTCTGAAGAATACCTAAAATCATCGTATAAAATGATAGATTATATCTTGTATCAATCCCCCTTAATTCACAACTTAAGTTTTCAGTTGTACCCGGTTTCAGTGAATTTGCCCCAGATGTTGGCATAGCCAGGAGACTGGAATAGGCAGGAGACTGGAATAGGCAGGAAAACCTCCTGTGTCTAAGTAGCCAAAAATGCCCAGAGGACCACCAGTTTCAAAGACTGCCATTTGTGAAGGCCAAAGAAAATGGGGATGATTTTGACACTATTTGCAAGACTTTTGTAAAATTGTTCTGCACCCTTAACCTTTTTCCTGTTCATGCCTGTTGATGATGAGGAAATGTGCTGGTGGCAAATTGCTCTGAGGATAAAAACGCAATAGTAAATGTGGACGTATTTTGATAAACATGATCACTGACACTTTTATAGCAATTTGTATTTATCAAAAAGGCATCGCCAAGACTGGTTTGGCTCAGTGGGTAGAGCGTCGACCTGCGGGCTGAAAGGTCCGGGGTTCGATTCCGGTCAAGGGCATGTACCTTGGTTATGGGCACATCCCCAGTGGGAGGTGTGCAGGAGGCGGCTGATCGATATTTCTCTCTCATCGATGTTTCTAACTCTCTCTCCCTCTCCCTTTCTCTCTGTAAAAATATCAATACACTATATTTAAAAAACATTTTTTTTAAAAAAAAGGCATCAACATTCTGCACTTCTTTTAATGCTCAAAATGACCCATTGTGGCAGGTAGAAATAGAATTATCACTATTTTTAGGAGAGGAATCTGAGCCTGGGATGACTGAAGGAACTTTCTCAAGGTCACAAGGCTACTATGTGGTAAAGCCAAGACTGATTCAGTACGTCTGGGGCTTACTTCAGTGTCTTCTCTCTTTGTAGCAGAGCACAGGGGAATATCTTATGAATGGAAGATGACCTGTAATCATAATGCAAAAAAAGAAAAAAATCCTAGCTAGTAGGTAAAGAAATCCCAAATGATTGGGAACTCAGATATATTTGCGTCTGACTTTGTGGAATTCTCATTGATCAGAGGTCTGAACATATCTCATACTTTTATTTATTCTACCTTGATTTTTAAATCAAATAGTTAATTATAATCAGAAAAAAAAACGTATTAATTAGAAGGCACGAAGCTGCCTCAGGCTTTCTCCACTGCCTCAGTATTTCTAAGGCAATGCCAGATATTGAAGCTTGTACTAATTATATGTTATGCATTCCTGCTGGCTCGCTATTTAATTCAATGCTTGTAAAAAAAAATTAAGCCATTTGTGCCCCAAACTCTGATATCTGCAGTGACACCATCACCATTGTTTTTATTCAAGATGGAGTCCCAGCCTGGTCTTTATTTCACGACTGATAAAGAGGAAAAAAATGGCCTCCGTTAGAATTTTAGCTGTTCCACTTACTGGCTTTGTATCTTTGGGCAAGCCACCACACTTTTTTGATATCCAGACTTTTTTTTTGTAAAAGGAGAATAATGATAATATGTTTCCCACAGTTCTATTTTGAGGACTAAAATATACAAGGCATATAAAAGTGCCAAGCCCCAGGAAGTACATGTTAAGCCGTCAGTAAAATTTGATTCTTTTCTTGCTTTTTCAACTCCTAGCCAACCAAATATACAGATGTATAAAAATTGAAAAAAAAAGCGATTATTTCTGTTGGGGCAACCAGAAAACAGGAACCACACCAACTAAGTCATGAAGAAAAAGGACTTTAATGCAAATCATTTGCTCTATGGGTGATGGAAGAGCTGAGAAGCCATGGGAGGGACAGTGAGGCAACCGAGATTAGCAGCAGCAAGAAGCTGGGAGCTGGAAGATAGAGGAGATGTCATCCTGGAGGCCAGGCCCAGGGCCTTGTGGGAGGAGTTGGAACCATGGCGAGCCTAAGCCATTGAAGGATGGAGGGATTCCGCTTTATGCGCACAGAGAGGTGGAGAAATACCCGGCTTTTCCCTTTCACCCACCCTCCGATGAACTGCTTCTGTCCCCTCATTGGTGGGACCAAGCCAATGGCCAACTGACAAGGCAGCCTGGGTGGTGCATCCTGTAGGACTTGCCATCTAGAGCAGTGGTTCTCAACCTTCCTGATGCCACATCCCTTTAATGCAGTTCCTCATGTTGTGGTGACCCCCCAACCATAGGTCACCAAAACATGAGGAACTGCATTAAAGGGATGTGGCATCAGGAAGGTTGAGAACCACTGATCTAGAGGAAGATCAAGAAACAAGTCTCAGGGCAAACTGACCAATGACCTGGAAGAAGGTCTTACACCTGGTTTAAGTAGCACTGTACATTTAGAGTTAGTGTCTCCGTCTAAACATCTCAGTTGATTGGAGAGCAGTTCTCTTGGGGGGGGATACAGTAAGAGGAAGAGGAGTAGAGCTGAAGAGCTTTCAGCAATGCCTCGCCAGTCCTACCAGTTCAGGTGCCTACTCTGTCCCTTTCTGGTAGCGTGACCTTGAACAAGTGAGTGGTTCTCTCTGTCAGCTATTCCCTCTGGACAATGGGTTTAAGAGTCTGTCTGACAGTGAGGGTCATGAGAAGTTGAAGGCGAGTTTCATAATCTGCAAAGCGCCATGTGAAAGGGCCTTCTTATGAGGACATGAAAAACCAAGAGAATTAGAAGAGTGGATTTTGACAAAAATAACAACCATTTGGAGATAATATGTGCAGCTATGCAGCTTAGCATTCCAGCAGAGATTTCTAGTGCGCTGGGAAAAAGAGGGAGCATTTGATCACTTCCTCCAAAAGCCCCTTGTCCTGTGGGGTCCGATGTCCCTCTGAGGCCACTTCTAATCTGTTCTTTGTCGCTGTTCTGTACTCAAGAAAGGGAAATTGCAGACGCAGAGGCTGTGGAGAGCAGGTGATCTGGGCAGGAAAGCCTCCACAAAGAGCCCGTGGTCCGTATTCCCCCCTCCGCAGCGCTCTAATGGGGATCCACACCCTGAAAGCTGCCGGAGTTTATTAATAGTTGTTTGGAAGGAGAGAGGGATTTGGTATCGATTGGTAGCTATGCTTCCTTGTGTTGCTGGACTTCTAAACAGTTCTCCCTCTCCCGTATGGAATGATTAGCATCCCTCTCAGAGCCTGCTCATGAAGCCCTGTGACAGGGCATAACTTATGGCGCCCTGGTTTCGAGGCAAGGCTGCATTAACCCCACTCCTGGGCAGCGTCACCCTTCCCTGGGACAATCTGGAAAGCAGGCTCACCACCAGGTGTTTTAATTAGCTGCCTCAAGGAACGGCAGGCTGTAACCGAGAGAGCCATGCGGATCCTTAGGAGTTGCATCTTAAGGCAACTTTATCAGTTAACAGTTGCATTAAAAGGCAGATTCGTGTGTGTGTGTGTGTGTGTGTGTGTGTGTGTGTGTGTGTGTTTCCCTTTAAGAAATATGTTGTGTAAAATCCAAACCACCAACCTTCTGGTAAATTACTTTTTTTTTTTTTGGGGGGGGGGCACCGTTGCCTGTTTTTTCCTAACTTTAACATGTGTAATCCGTCAGACAGTTAGAGTGGGAAGCCCAAGGCGTGGACTTTACAGATCTGTCGGATTTTTCAGAGAATTTCTCACCTCCCGTTGGTGGAGAGCAGTCCTGGCCACCTGGAAGATGGGTAATTTTAGCACTTTACCAAGCGCATCCCGTGCCCTCAGGTCACCCAGGCAGCAGGAGCAGGTGCCAACCCGGGCGCTGTGAATTGAAAGCCTGTGTTCTTTCCTCCCCAGCACAGTTTCCCTTGAGGGCAGTGGGTCCATAGCATGAAGGCTGGGCCTGATTACAAACTGCGAATGCTGCCCACCCTGGGCAACTTCCGGAGTGGAAGTTTCTAGCCACGGGCTCCCCTTCTCTGTACCTGAGATCCTGTACAGGACTGTACCTGAGACCCTGTACAGGACTAGCACCAAAAGGGGCTTTTTGCTACTCCAGCTGATAGAGGATCTTTTCTAGTTCTGGAAAAGATTTTTAGAACCTTTCTCAGAATTCAATGTCGGTACCAGTCATCCGAGGATCATATTACAATGCAGCTTGTGAGTCAGTAGGTCTCCAGTGTGGCCTGGGATTCTGCCTTTCCAGCAAGCTCGCAGGTGACCTTAGTGCTGCCTGCTGACCGCACTTCGAGGGGTAAGGCCTTAGAGCAGCGGTTCTCAACCTGAGGGTCGAGACCCCTTTGGGGGTCGAACAACCCTTTCACAGGGGTCGCCTAAGACCATCGGAAAATGCAGATATTTACATCATGATGCATAATAGTAGCAAAATGTCATGGTTGGGGGTCACCACCACATGAGGAACTCTATGCAAGGAGGGTCGCCGCCTTAGGAAGGTTGAGAACCAGTGCTTTAAAGATTGCTTAGCTGAGGTCTGCGCACCGCTTTCTGCAGATATGGGAAATCAGGTCTACGTGTCTAAACTAAATAGCTCTATTTATAATCTGTAACGTACTGAATGGGTCTATGATTACAGTTCCTCTTGGAGTGACAAACCATCCCATTTTGCCTGATACTGAGGGGTTTCCCAGGACATGGGGCTTTCGGTGCTGACAGGAAGGACGCCTCATGGAGCCTGGGATGAATCGGTCACACTAGTTCCAATAGGTCAAGTTTGAGTCCTCGATCAAACACGGAAGACGGCCAAGTTCCCCATGGAGAACTTGAGCAAGGAACTTGATTTCTCTGAGCCTTGGTTTCCCTAGCCGTGGACAGGAACAATAAATGCAACTTCCTAGGACAATTGCAAGGATTGAGTTAGAAGGTGTGCACTAAGTATGCCCCGCGCTGTCACACTGGTGCTTCACACTAAACGTTGGCAGTGGCTGTTGCCACGAATTCAGAGACCTGACTCCGCATTCTTCTCCATGACGGAAAAGAAGAAATACCCCAAAGATCAAGCATAAGTGCTCATGGATCATCTTTATGGCACCATCACCGTACAGAGAGCGCAGCTTATCAATCACCTCCCGCCCTGCGAGATGATGGGTGAACGGGGTGAAGTCATTCTCGGTTCACTGTACAGTTTGCCTCCCCTGAATATCAATACTAACGGTTTTGCTGGCTGTTTAGGGAAGGAAAGGCCCGGCTAAGACTTAGCCACCTTGGGACGTTGGGAATCGGCCCCTCGTGTTCCTGTCAGCCTTGTTTATCCATTAGCGTCTCCCCGAGCCCTGTAACAACTTAGGAGGGCAGCTGCAGCTAATGACTGCGCCTTCCATCTCCCGACCTGTCATCGCGTTAACAATCGATATCCTTAAAACAACGTGCTCACACACAGACAAGGTGGCACTATACCAAAGCCTCCACTAAATGCCTATGGGGGAGGGGAGGGAACTAGAAAGACTCTGAACGCACACACTTCCTCGCACAGAGCCTGGCACACGGGCACTGGAATCGTCAATGTTGATGGAGTGGCATGCCAAGCAGCCGTGGGCATCTCTCCTTGACTAACTTCCAGTAGAGAACCCGAGGTTCCACTTGCTCCTGCTCCATTGGCTGGTGTTGAGTGAACGGCCCTGGCATTGCCGGGCCTCACCTAGCGGAGCCAATTCACTCACCTCCTGTCAAATGCCATCCGCTCATCGGAGCACTTCGTCTGCCAAATATGTGACTTTCCTGTGCAAAGCGAAGTGTTCCTTTTGTGTTGTTATTCTGGCCGGTAAGTGGGGCTGCGAGGAGCAGGAAATTATGCCTCAGTGGGGGTTACCGGGCCCGAACGGCTGCTGACTAGCATTTTTGACAAGAACACAAATGAACAATGAAGCAGAAGCAGAAGCTACTTTTTGCTCTCCCTGAGCAGAAAATATAGCTGCAGAGAGGGCCCAACACCACTGCACTTTGCTGAATGACGTCCGTTTTAGAGGCAACGGTGGGAGAGACTTCTGTCTCTCTTCCCATCTTCCTTGCTCTTGTCTTAGCCTTCGCCATCAGGAAGCATATGAAGCCAAAGTCTCCATTTCACCCAAAGGAAAATGGAGGCCCAGTGAGGAGTCAAGGCATATATCTGGCTAGTACCAATACTCAAACTAAACATTAAATTAAGTGATTTAAAAATTTGATCAACAGAATAAACTGGTGAATATAATAGAATCAGGAGCACAGAAAGGGAGTGGACTGATAATTCTCAGGGGCAAAGGGGTGAGGGGTGTACAGGGAGAGACTGGACAAAAATCATACACTTATGGATGAGGCCAACGGGAGGGAGGTAAGGGTAGAGGGAAGGGTGGGAGCCAGATGGAGGGGGGGGGAAAGAGAAACAAATGTAATAATCTGAGTAATAAAGATTTAATTTAAAAAACAAAAACAAGTCTTGATGGAGTGGTGTAAATTTGGATGAATTGCCCGCCTGAGCGTCAGCTTCCAAGTCAGTAAATTGAGATCAGGGGGACTCACCCTGATCACAGGGCTTGAGCAATGAGACTACAGTAGGCAGCTGAGCTGGGTCAGACCCAGCATGTGTGACCTTGAGTACAGCTTCTGAAAGCCAAAGCCCAGGGCGCTATTCTCACTATTCAAGTGGAGCAGTGGGGTGCTGGAGCAGGCAACGCGTGCAAAAGCGAAACCACACACAAGCCAGACTCCTCTCCACTCGCATGCCAAGCAGTCACCTGGCGCCCGGAGCTGAGGCTGAGATCAGGGAGAGATTCCAGTTCCCATCCAGAAAAGCACGAGCGCAGGAGATGCAGAATCTTCCTCATGGAACATGCACCACCAACACCAGTGCCAGAGACGCTCCCAAATCCTACCTTACGAGTAATGTAATGCTGCTCACAGTGACAGCTGACTTCCCTGTGCTGGGCCATGTGCCTGAGATCAGGACCTGTTCTTCCACATGGATTTCCTTGCTCACTGAGATCTTTCTGGGCACAGTGTGCAATGTGCCCCATGGTGGGGGTGGTGATCTTTTCTCACCTGATAATGATCCAACTTAAGTTCATGGGAGAAACCATGAAATCTTTCTATACCCTCATAGAAATAGGATACTTCCTATTTTTCAGAAAGATAATGTATGTTCAGTTTTAAACATTGAATATTCTACATGGGTGAACAGTGGAAACGAAACCTCCTACTTATAACCTAGTGCAGTTACATTTGAGAGACTAAATTCTAAGGAAGGCTGGGGAAGCAGGTGGGGGAAATAGTTGAAGATGGACAAGAGGCACAGACTTCAAGTTATAAAATAAACTAGTAGCCCTGCACACAATCTGCATGCCAGTAGCTCTCTATGGGGCCTGGCCGCTCCATGCCCGCTGCCCAGAAGCTCTACGAGGTTCAGAGGCCCATCGGCAGCCGGGCACAGAATGCTTACACTGCCCACTCTCAGCATCTCCCCTCCCCCCACACCCTCTTGGGACTGGGACTTCAATGGGGCTGAGAAAACTGGGCATTGCAATCTTGTGATTATGGTTGCTGCCATTTTTGTGATGGAGTGATGGTTAATTTGCATATTACTCTTTTATTAGATAGGATAAGTCATAGAAATATAATATGCACATGATGACTATAGTTAATAATGACGTATTATATATTTGAGAGTTGCTAAGAGAGTAGGTCTTAAAAGCTCTCCTCACCAGAAAAAAAAAAATTGAAATTATGTGCGATGATGGATATAAACTAAACTTACAGTGGTGATTATTGAAATTATTATACTGATAACCCAAAACTTACACTATATTATATATCAACTAGAGGCCTGGTGCACAGATTCGTGCATGGTCGGGTCCCTTGGCCTGGCCAGTGATCAGGGCCAGTTGGAGCCATCTCACCCAGTCAGAGAGGGACCTCCCGAGGTTGGCTGGCTGGCCCAGGGATGGACCGTAGGAGGTTGGCCAACTGCAGGAGGTTGGCTGTGGTAGCACACTGACCACCAGAAGGCAGCCCCTGCATTGAATGTCTACCCCCTGTTGGTCAGTGTGTCCAGGAACAGGTTGACTGGTTGTTCAGTTGATGGGTTGTAACAGTCGCTTAGGCTTTTATATATATAGATGATATCTCAATTAAGTTGGAAAAAATAAATTATAAGGAAGGGTATATGTATGCAACCCCCCCTTTCTTAGCACATCATATACCCTGCTTTGAATATTGTTTTAGCATATATTGGTGTTTATTATTCTCATGCCAGGACATATTTTTGATTTATTTTACTGGCCCCTTTAAAAGAAAAAATAAGTTCTTTCTATTATTTTACTAATAAAAAACAATGAATGTCATTGTGCATACGTAATTCTTTGTGCACATGGACACACATATCCAAAGGACACATTCTTAGACATGGAATTTATGGGGCAAAGGGGATTTAATTCTCATGGGTATTTCCAAAGTTCCCCATGGAAATATTTTATTGATAAACTTCTGTCATTAAAATAGTGGCTTTCAAACTGGTGACAATTTATGTGAAAAACTTCTTGGCAGACTTTGCAGAGACTTCTCTGGCTTCTCAGAGTGGAACAAAGCAGCTGCATGCTTTTTTGTCTTTGCTCTCCCCTCTCCACTCTGTTTCTCTGTTTCACTTTTATGGTGCTCATTCCATGTGGATATTGGTTTCAATATTCAGTAAAAAGCCATGGTGCTGTAGAGTTGAAAGATTTCATATGCTTTCGAACGGGGGTAAATACAACAGAAAGAATGCATCTTGTAAATGACATCATACCCTCCTGCCTCAAAACTAGAATGTTGATCCTTGAAAGATCTCTCAATCGGTTAGATCTCAAGCCAAATGTGGTTGGCAGTTTCGTTTTCTTTTGCAGCCAGTGGGCATTAAAAGGTAAAAGCACATCGGCATAATTACATATTTCAGTGTTTCTTCCTTTTATTCCTAACCCCACGACCTTTGGATTCTTTTTCAGAACACATTAGGCTTAAGAATAAGCAGCAATGTCTATAGCATGTGTCTGTGGTAAAAATGCCACATTTCTTAAAGAAAAAAAATCCCTAAGTCATAATAATGGTCACCATTTACTGAGCTCTTTATAGGCATCAACTCATTTTCCCCCCTAAAGGGATGAGATTATTTTAATGAACTAGATGTGATTCTCTATACTTCACAAAAGAAGAAAGATGTGATCGAAGGATTAAGTTTCTTGCCCAAGCTCACATAGCTTGAATATGGGAGGCAAAGAATTCCATCCCAAAGCCTTCTGATTGGACATCTTTGTGGACCAAAATGTTGACACCGTCTTTTGGTGTTTTCTGTCTAGCACACCAACTACTCTTTGGCCACATCTGTGAATTTTTGGTGGTAGGAGGCATTTATATAAGGCAGAGATTGTAACTTTCATGGTCCTTGCTGTTGAAGAGACTGAAGGGTAATCCCAGCAATTCCTGCTTATGTATAAATAGTATAAAGAGCCCCCCACCCTACAGCAGAGGCTCTGAGGAGGGAGGGTGACCGGTCGTGTGTTCTCTCTTCTGTTGAAGAGATGGTCTTCCATGCTAACTGCTAACTCTTTGAACCATCTTAGCAGGCTCTGGTGCTTACAGAGCAGCAAAATTTAGGTGAAGGAGATCAGCAAATCACTGTACTTTATGGCATGCTATTTGGGAATGCTGTGTAGAACTCACTGTCCAGTGTCCTCATTTACATCCTTTCTGTTCACTGAGCCATTGAGAGTTCTCGCCCACCCTATTGAACATATACACCTTGTGTAATACACAGTAAAAATGTCCATACCTAGCTGGTAGCTTAGGATCTCTTCTCGCATCTGACATCCTTCTATTTCCAGGTGAGAAAAAGGAAGATAATAGTTGAATTATTTAACCGCAATGAGGAGACAATATGAGTGGAGGAACTAGGCTGCCTAGAATTCAGGTTTTTTGAATCCTTCCCAGTACCATTTGCCCTCCTTGGGATGCAAGAGGGATATCCATTGGCTCAGTCTTTCTTCCAACAAATCTAAGAGATAAGTATTCTCCTTCCCATTTTATAGGTGAGAAACTGGCATTATGTTACTTCCCCAAGGCTATACTGAGAGTGTGGGGGCCAGGGATTTAATTCAGGCTCATATGCTCTCTATTCCTCTTCTTTGCCTCCTAGATTCAAGGTTATGGGCTGCCATCATGTGCTTTAGGGTTACTAGTAAAAGTGGGTGGATCCCTGTACTTTTCAGGGTCTAAATGAATTCAGAGATTTCTCCAGCCCTAAAAAACTCTAATGCTACAATAGCTGTGGGGATAAAAGAGTGGAAATCATTGGAGCAATAAATCACCGCAGCCAACTTGAGTCCCAAAAGCATGATCCATTCTCCCTTACACCATTCCTCACTGTCAGCAGTGTGCATCAGTTATCTCTCACGTGAACTGCTATAATTGTCTCTAATGAATTTCCTGATTTTATTTTCTCATGCTTCCAACTCAGCCAGCACTTTGCCAGCCCAAGGCATAGTTAGAGATATGATACGTACCTGCCAACACCCTAACGCACACATACAAATACAAATAGGCACGCATACACATGCACACACGCGTGCACACACACATATACACACACACATGCACACATAATCGTGCACCTCTAGGGGTCCTTATTTTCCTATACAGAGCTTCCAAAACTCCTTTTTCAGGTGGTCAGTGCCATCCAGGTTTGGCTTCAGTTGACCTTGCACTTTTATTTTTACAAATTCCTCTGATTTCACCTTAAGTTCTACAACAACGTTCCCTATTTCTTAACCCTTCTGAAACTTTGTCTCACATTGTCCTTCTAACCTGATATGTAGCTTGTTTAGACCTTTGTGTCTCCAAAAACCTAAGCATTCATTACTTTTCACTCATATTTTTTTTGTCTGACTTTCAATGTTTTATGTAAAAACACAATATTATGAATTCTTCCAGAAAGTCCATTGCAAAGGCCCCCTCTTTAAAAGGAAGACCATCTAATTCTTTACAAAAGAAATAAACACCTCTTATCTGAATTGCCCTATATGGTCTTGTCTAAACCTGTCTCAGAAAAGAAAACAAAAACCTGGAGTCTTTAAAAAGTCTCTGTTTGTATTTCCCCCTCTTGATTTACTGAATCAGAATCTCCAGGGATGGAGGCCCGGAATTAGTATATTTTCAACACCCCCAAACTCCAAATTTAATGTCTCAAGATTCTCATCTAGCTCTCCATAAATAAACCTAGAAATGTAATGCTATCACACTTAAGGAACGAACAGTGAACTTGACAGAATTATACTACAATATATCTGAAAGAAAAAGCATAAGCAAACTCTCCAAGAAATTATGATGAGGGAGTGTTCTGACAGGAGAGACTTATCCTAAATTAGATAATAAAACCATAATAATTAAATAATTTTGTCCAGAATGAGAGGTAATAAAAAGAAGATTAGAATATCTAGCAGTAAATGTTAATATTTATGTATATGGGGATCTAGGCTATGATAAAAATGACATGTCAGTTCATTGTTGGAACCAGGAAATATTAAATGATTTAGGTACAGCTGGATAAACATTTAGACAAATAAATACAGTGTATTTCTATTTTACTTCCTACACCAAAATACATTCTACTTTGAACACAGATTCAAACATAAAAACTGACGCCATAAATTTATAGGAGGAAGCTGGCTGAATAAATTTATAATCTTACCATGGAAAAGGCCATTATAATTAGGATACAAATCCCAAACTAGAAAGGGGACACATAATAAATCTAACTGCATAAAAGTAGTAACTTGCATTAAGGGAAAATTAATTCAAAAAGTAATTTAAAAAAATGTATCTGAATTTGAAAAATAGTATTTAAACAGCAATGTCAGAGAAGTGGCTAATTTATTTAATTAGTAAAGAGCTGATAAGAATCAATCAGAAAAGAAAAACTGCTCAAAAGAAAAAAAATATGAAGAATATGAGTAAACACATTACAAATAAAGACATATTTTGCCAGTTAAAATATAAAACTACACTAATTTCACTCACAATTAACATAATATAAATGAAGTAACTGAGTTAAATGTATATATAATCCCTTCATTTAGCAGATTGATATTTAAAAGTTGGACAAAATTTTAAGAATTGGGCATTCATATACAGTCGTGTGTGAGAGAATACATTTTTGCAAACTCTACACAGGTGACTTGATAATATTTATATATGCATATCTTATAGCAAGTACTTTTTACCCTAGAAAGCTTGTTACTGGGAACATGCTGTATAGTCCCCAAAAAGGTCATGCATATGTAAGGATGTTAAATGCAGGGTTGCTTTTTAAAGCGTAAACTAGAAACAACAGAAGTGGAACATCAGTAGGAGACACATTAAATAAAATTATGGTACATTCAAAATGTTTGAATAGTGTGTGCCCAGGAAAAAGTAAGCATGTCGTTATGTTGTGGTGAGGGGAAAAAAACAGAAAGCAAGGCTCAGAAGGGTAAAAAGGAATCCCAAAAGAAATCCCCTTGGGAATAAACATTGAAGAAGGGTTTTTAATTGCTATCCTGATACATCTATTTCCGAAAAGAAACACAAGAAATTGTTAGCCGTTATTAGAGTTGGGCGGGACTTGTGCTTTTTAGGTCATTCTGTGCAGATGGGATGGATGCTCCCCTAGGCCAGGTCCCTGTCTGCTTCTCTCCGTGCTCGGTGCCCAGCATGGCAGAGCGCCTGGCACATCACAAGTGCTCAGTCACTGTAAGTGGAATCTGGCACTGGGATAGGAGTCACTTTTTGTTGTTGTTGTTGTTCTCTTGTTTTATTACTCTGCATTAACACAGATAAAAAATAGATTAGTTGAAAACGATCATGCATTGTAAGTAATAGCTTTCCAGGTGGTTCTGATGCTCTGCCAGGATTGGAGAGCACTGT
Source organism: Lasiurus borealis (assembly GCA_004026805.1). Taxonomy (NCBI): domain Eukaryota; kingdom Metazoa; phylum Chordata; class Mammalia; order Chiroptera; family Vespertilionidae; genus Lasiurus; species Lasiurus borealis. The sequence continues at coordinate 4,443 of PVJN01026422.1, read as the reverse complement.
TGGTGCACCATCTTTTTGTCTCTGGGGAATTGCCTTGTTCAGAAAGCGGGACATATGTCTGTACCAAGGCATCACTGATCTCTGTTTTTGAGGTCGCAGGCATTTCTTGCCCAGGACCGACACATGGTTTAGGTCCCCTGTGTTGTCAGGTTGCCTGGCTTGAGTCCCACTTCTTGTGACAATCAGCCGAGTGTCCCCAGGCATATTCCCTGCCATTGGATATCTGTGTCTCAGTTTCCTCACAGGGTTTTTCTTGAGTGAGATAGTGCAATTGTCTCAGTGTGAGATGGTAGCAGTTTCTTATCTAGCACAAAGTCAGTGATTACTGGATGAATGGAGAATGGATCCAGGAAGGAAGGAATGAAGCCCATGCATGTAATGGGAGGCCTGAGGCAGCCACTTTTCTTTATCTCATAGCCCTGGGGGGATTTTTAATAGAAAATTGCCTGGTATTTACACCAAACTGGATACACAGGTAGTCCCCTCGCATCTACTAGGGGATCCTTGTCTCCAAGTCTTGTTCCTTAGCCACGTCACTGATTGTTGCAGGTCTATTTCCTAGGAGGTATTCTGAGTGGTGTCATCTGTTGGGTCATTAAAGCATTTCCTCTTTATTGCTCTGGCTTCCCTAGTTGTTGCTGTATTTTTAAATCTTCCTTGTTTTCATTTTGTGCCAGATTTCCCACTTAGTCTGTTGACAGCCCAGTCCAGGCCAAAGCACTGGCAGAGCCAAAGACCTTATCTTTGAAATACTTGGTGAGGAAGGAGAAACCTCCATTCCACCAGAGTCCCTCGGAGTTAACAAGATCTCCAAGGTCCTTGAGTCACACCATCTTCTTCTGCTTGTGATAGTAACAGTTTTATCTTCAAACACAGCAGAGTGGAAGATAATCTTTTTTCACTGCTGGCTATAAAATAAGCATCGTCTCTTCTTAACATGTCTTTATTAAAAAGCTTGAATGAAGACCTTTGAGCCAATGTCTAACAAACTAGTTTTTAAATAAATATGCCTTAATAAGCAATTCATTTTTAAATGCTCTTAAATTCTCATTATTTATAATTTTTTACTAGAAACCCGGTGCACGAAATTCGTGTACGGGTGGGGGGTGGTGTCCTTCAGCCCAGCCTGTACCTTCTCCAATCTGGGACCCCTTAAGGAGTGTCCAACTGCCCTCTCACAATCCAGGACTCCTGGCTCCCAACTGCACACCTGCCTGCCAGCCTGATCACCCCCTAACCACTCCCCTGCCAGCCTGATTGATGTGTAACTGCTTCCTTGCCAGCCTGTTTGCCCCTAACTTCCCTCCCCTGCAGGCCTGGTCACCCCTAACTGCCTTCTCCTGGAGGATTGGTCCCCCCACAACTGCCCTACCTTGCAAGCCTGATCCTTCCCAACTGCCCTCTTCTACTGGCCATCTTGTGATGGCCATCTTATGTCCACATGGGGGCAGAATCTTTGACCACATGGGGGCAGCCATCTTGTATGGAGTGATGGTCAATCTACATATTACTCTTTCATTAGATAGAATAGAGGCCTGGTTCATGGGTGGAGACCAGCTGATTGCCCTGAAGTATGTCCCAGATCAGGATGGGGGATCCCTTGGGGCATGAGGCAGGCTGGACTAGGGGCCTGTGGTGGTTTGCAGGCTGGCCATGCCCCCTGGCGATCCAAGCAGATGCCCTGGTATTTGGGATTTATTTATCTTTTACAATTGAAACTTTGAACCCTGGAGTGGATCCAAGTCTCCTGCTCGCTTTGTGGCCACAGCCATTTCTGTTGGGCTTTATTTATCTTCTGTAATTGAAACTTTGTAGCCTTAAGTGGAGACCAAGACAACCCAGAGCTGCAGAAGCTTGGCTTCCTCCATTGCTGAGGGCAACCCTAGCCTCCTGCTCTCTCCAGCTCCGTGGCTGCCACCATTTTTGTTGGAATTTATTTATCTTCTATAATTAAAATTTTGTAGCCTTGAATGGAGGCCTGGACCCTCCAGAGTGTGTGGAAAGCTTGGCTTTCTCCATCGCCAGGGAAACCCAAGCCTCCCTTCTGCACGCTCTGTGGCCACAGCCATTTTGGTTGGGGTTAATTTGCATACTTGCTCCTGATTAGCTGGTGGGCATAGCTGGTAGGCATGGTTGGTGGGTGTAGAGGGGTGATGGTTAATTTGGATATTACTCCTTTATTAGATAGGATACCTCCAGATGTAACAGACTCGAATACTGATAATTTTAATTTTTTAGTGAGACCAGAATGGTTGGAGAAGTTCCTCCTGTTCACCCTTATTGAATTATTAGCAGAGAGAACAGCTTAGAACGGAGACAATATAGAGCAGTAGCTGGGACCATAGGCAGTGAATGTGTCCAGCCATTTTATTAGTAGCTTCCTTGCATATATGCTTAGTGCTGCCATGTCCCAGGCACTGTTCTAAACACTAGAGGTACATTAGTGAACAAAACAAAGATCCTCACACTTGAAGAACTTATATTTTCAGGGGAAGAGGCAGATATTAAATAGCAAACATGACTGATAAAGCAATAGTAGAATATAAGAGGCACTATGGATGGGAAATACAGTTCAGGAGTGGCGTGGCAAACCACGGGAGGGATGGATAGCTGGCTGGAGAGGGCATTCTTATGATGGTCAGCCAAGATTTGAATAGTTACATCCCTCCTCTGCCACTAACCAGCTGAGTAAGTCAGGCAGAACTTCTGACCACAGCTTTCTCACCTGTGAAGTGGGAAAAATATATTGTTACCTGTGTTATGGTGGGAATTAAATGGGCAGACCTCAGTAATGCGCCTGACCTACAGTAGCTCCTTGGAAAACTGTATGGTTTTTGAGGCTTGTTTTATTTCACATCCTTGTGGTCTTAACTTTTGTTTTAAGAAGGTACATAGTTCTTAAAGAAATATATTTTTAAGTGGACATGTGTCATAAGGTGGTGTCACACAGGTCTGGAGCTTCTATGACCTGGGAAAAGTTTGGCTTTTTTTTTTTTTTTTATTTGTTCTCTTTATTTTTGTTTTGTTTTTCCATAAACTGATACTGAGGAAGAAAATGTCACCATACTGGTTGGGTGGAAATCCGAGCTTTTCTTCCTTTTACTGTTTATACTGGGGAAACCACCTGGGTCCTAACCTGAACGAGCTGGGTGTGAGGCATTGAGACCAGAAGGCAACACCTTGCCGGGTGGGCAAAAGGGTGAGCCAGGACTGCACCATCTTAGGAAACCAAGCAAGGAAGCCAGGTTAGAGACCGACTGTCCAAAAGGTGTGCAAATTCACAAAGGTATGTAGGTAACAGAGGAAGAGAGGGGGATCTGGTGAGTGAGACCAATGACACTATAGATTTGGAGGCAGTTAGCATCACTTGCAGGTTTTAGGGCTTTCGTTCAGGTTAGCAGCCTTTGAAATGGGTTTGAAACTGAGGAAAAAAGATCTAATCTTTTTGGGATGGGCACTGGCAAGGGAATTTAGGTCCCATCAGGGGACAGAAGACAAAATGAGTTTGAAGTATGAGGCATGGAACCTTAATGGGACCCAGGAGATGGGGGTGGGATGAGGAAAATCAAAGCTGCATCTCACAGGATACTGTGGCCTCCTTAGCCGGCAGTGAGACAAAATTCTCAGTTCCTGCAGCAGGAGGGACCCAGGCTCCTCAAAATTCAGGGTTCGGTCCCTCAGGCAGCTCGGGGTCTGCTGAATGGGTACCAGGACATTCCCTGATGCAGAAAAACAGAAAAGGCAAGGCAAACAGAGTAAGCTTAGGCACCTGGTAGTGGAAAGCATTGTTTTGCAGAGGGAAAGGGGAAAGGGAGAGAGAGGAAGAGGACTGCATTCACATATCATACAAAATATCAGTTGCACATGCTATCATGTCCAAGGAAAGGTAATATCCAGAGCCACTTGTTGGTTTGTGCAGTCACAGGGGAGGGAACTACTGTTATTGTACCTCATGTCTGCAACAAACAGAGACTTACATTACCTGTCCCCTTTGGGGAGCAGGCGCCACCCCTGCTGTCCTATTTGTCTGCAGATATCTCTGGAACATGGGACACTATTATAGTTCAGACAGGAAATGCCAGGCTGAACTTTGGATTCTAGGCTGATCTTTGTAAAATGCAGTTGACAGGCTTTGTGTATTCATAAACACATCTTTTCCATAGAGTGTAACATTGCACTTGCATCACTTAAAATAGTCTGAATTAATATTATTATTGCTAAGGATTGAAGGATCAAAAGCATTTCACGTAAATTAGGTACTCTCCAAAATAGGATGTTCTTGTCCTTATTTTTGTTGTAAAAACCTCAAAAAACTCTAAGTACAAGGAAATTATTTCTTCATATCTAATGAGAGGGGTTTTTCTGTATCTTTTTTTTTTTTTAGGGTACGTCAACTTTTGGTACTCTCTTCTCTGGGTTATTTCTTTTTATAACCCTGGGGAG